>JAVTVY010033458.1:0-138722 GCA_036873755.1 Hanleya hanleyi
CTATGTCACCTCTATCTGGCTCATCATCCTTCTCATGCATGTGGATCTCTCATACTTGTAGTGATGGACTATGTCACCTCTATCTGGCACATATCCTTCTCATGCATGTGGATCTCTGATACTTGTAGTGATGGGCTATGTCACCTCTATCTGGCACATCATCCTTCTTGTGCATGTAGATCTCTCATACTTGTAGTGATGGACTATGTCACCTCTATCTGGCACATATCCTTCTCATGCATGTGGATCTCTTATACTTGTAGTGATGGACTATGTCACCTCTATCTGGCACATATCCTTCTCATGCATGTGGATCTCTGATACTTGTAGTGATGGGCTATGTCACCTCTATCTGGCACATCATCCTTCTTGTGCATGTAGGTCTCTCATACTTGTAGTGATGGACTATGTCACCTCTATCTGGCACATATCCTTCTCATGCATGTGGATCTCTGATACTTGTAGTGATGGGCTATGTCACCTCTATCTGTCACATCATCCTTCTTGTGCATGTAGATCTCTCATACTTGTAGTGATGGACTATGTCACCTCTATCTGGCACATATCCTTCTCATGCATGTGGATCTCTTATACTTGTAGTGATGGGCTATGTCACCTCTATCTGGCACATATCCTTCTCATGCATGTGGATCTCTTATACTTGTAGTGATGGACTATGTCACCTCTATCTGGCTCATCATCCTTCTCATGCATGTGGATCTCTCATACTTGTAGTGATGGACTATGTCACCTCTATCTGGCACATATCCTCATGCATGTGGGTCTCTTATACTTGTAGTGATGGACTATGTCACCTCTATCTGGCTCATCATCCTTCTCATGCATGTGGATCTCTCATACTTGTAGTGATGGACTATGTCACCTCTATCTGGCACATATCCTTCTCATGCATGTGGATCTCTTATACTTGTAGTGATGGGCTATGTCACCTCTATCTGGCACATATCCTTCTCATGCATGTGGATCTCTTATACTTGTAGTGATGGACTATGTCACCTCTATCTGGCAACTCCTCTAATATTTCAATCACAGGAAGTGAAAATTCTTACTATAAAATCTGGGGGTGATCAAATTTATTAGAACAACAACTTGACAAAATGACCCAAAATCATGCAGATAATCCATAATTTAATCCTTTGTTATTTCAATGATCTTAGACGGTGATCAAATGTATTAGAAAAGCTGACTGAATTTCCCCGCAAAATTGGGGGTGATTAGAGCATTTCCACAAAGTGGATGCTCTTATGTTTTCATGAGAAACCGCGCCGCCGCCGCCGCCGCCGCCGCGACTTTAAACGTGAATATCTCTAAAACCGTTAAATATTTTCGGGTTATACTTGGTGTGCTATCTCCTTAGGCCTGGGAAAATTGTCTGGTTGTATTTTGATACCTGCTGCTCAACACTAGGTGGCGTTGTAGTCCGAGCATAGGTAAACCTTTCTCTGACGATTTCGTCTTTAACGGCTTGTCTGATTTCTTTGAAATTTTATTACCATGGTCTCGAAGGATAGTCAATGTGCTGAAAAGGTTTTGGTGTAGGTGGCATAATTATAAAGGCAAATTTTTTGCATCTCAAAAAAAAAAGTTATTCGTGAAATGAAAATTCACCAATTCGCTTGAAAAAATATTTAAAAACTGTTCTATTCTAGGTTGCCAAGCATAAATATAGGATTGCCGACATGATAATTCCCATTCGGTCCGAATCAAATTGCCATTTAAATGAAAAATCGCAGTTATCTGACTTGACGACAAAATCTCTATAACTATTATCATGATTAAAGTTTTTTCCATTGAACTCTTATGTGCCATCTCCCTAGGGCTTTAGATCTCACCCGCTTGTTTTTCGTGACATTTGGTGATCACTAGGTGGCGCTATAGACATGAATGCAGGTAAACATGTGTAACATCATATCTTCTGAACAACGTGTTCGATTTCCATGTAATTTGGGTATAATGATCTTGCCAGATAGGCAAAGAACTGACAAGATTTTGGTGGTGTTGGCGAATCATTTTTGCATTTCAAAATAAGATTTTCTTTTCACAAAAATGGAAATTTGCTTCTTAATCAGGGAAAAGTAATTCTGTTTTGCTGATCATAGCATTCCCAGTGTTATAACTTACATCTCTTGTGAGCCAAATGGCCATTTTTTTAAATATATGAAATTCTCACGACTGGAGTCCAATATCTACATTCCCCAGGCCACATCTGAGGAGTTTGCTTCATCATGTAGGTTTGTGATATTGTTTATCATTGGATGGCACTATAGACAGTAAATGTTTTTAGCACAATTTATTGGCATTTAATCTGATTATGAAGTTTATTATTGTCAGACAAAGGCCTGAAAGTTGTTTTTTTTTGGATTGAAATTGAAGGACCACCTCTCATACGGATTTTGCAGCCCATCAACATAATGTTTGATTTATATCTCATTATACATTCTTTTTGTTTCAATTACTAATTTTATTAACAGTATGGTTTTAAAATGGATTGAAAGGACATTGGTGCTGTTAGCAGTGGCATAATCATGTGGCATAGGGTAAAGTCAGCTAAATATATCTTCGTCTAGGCTGCATCAGTGGATGGTCAGTATGGAGAATTTAAGGATTCAAGTGAGCTTGAAGTCAGGCCATTATATTCTGCTTTACCTTTCAGGCCTCATATTGAGGCCTGTATGTTGACTATTCTGGTAATAAAACCTGTAATGGTTGACTTATTGCATGATGCAATTTACATAAGTGGACTAGTACACCCCTTGTGTCAACAAAGTCAACACTTCATTTCCAGAATTAGTGTGATTTCTCTCTCCATTACTGATATAATAATTTGATCCTGTTCGCAAGTCCATTTCTTTATCTCCAGTGGCTGTGAAGGCTTGGGCTTCCAGATGTCTGGGGATGCATTCTGGCCAGTTTTCAATGAATAAAATCACAAATTATCACTCAGTTAATGCTGTTGAACATACTGTTGCATTTTGACAGCATAATTACAAATGCTGATAATTATTTCTTGAACTGAAAAAGTAGAAAGAGTTTTGAAGTGAAACTAATACATACCTGCTATATGACACATCCCACCTGGGAAATTTTTACATGTATATCTAATTGAAGTAATCCATTGGAACCACTGATGATTTTCCAATAATAGAGAAGAAAAGCAAATCCAAGTAGGGATGACAATTTCATTCTGTATATTTCACTGTTAGTTATAGCATCTTCAGCAGTGAGCAAAGTTACAAACAGCTCCATACGCACAGTATATACAAGGCATAATGTGATCTTAGCCAATACACATTTATGAATAGGCGAGCCAGTAAATTATGTCAGGCAGGTTGGACGGATATTAAAATGCTGTCATTTTCAGAAATTTGTTAAATGTTAAGCGATGACCTGACAGCGATCTACAAATGGTGTGATTCAGGTAATACAATACACACTCTAATTGATGAAAACAATACATAATCTTCTTATCTGGCAAGAACTAAGTAAACTGCACAAATGAATAAAGTATGGTGATATAGTGGGTATGTACCTACATTGAATATTTCTACATGTCATGAAGTTTGGATAAGGACTGTCATTTTAAGATAATATAGGTATAATTTTCTTGGCAATCCACATCAGAATTGATGGAATCCTACAAATGTAACTCGCATGTTTCATAATTGTCCCCCGCCGCAACGCGGCCGGGGACTTTAAAATGGTTCTTGCTTCTTTGTGTCCGTGGATGTCCGTGTGTCCGTCCATGTCTGTTCGAAGCGATAACTTACTAACGCTTTGTTGGATTCTTCCGAAATTCGGAATATGCATTCCTTGCGGCAAGACGCCAGTCCGTATTGCATTTCAGCAACATCTGCCTGAAGGTGGCGCCGCTAGTTCTTGCTTCTTTGCGTATGTGGATGTCCGTGTGTCCGTCCATGTCTGTTCGAAGCGATAACTTCCTAACGCTTAGTTGGATTCTTCCGAAATTCGGAATATGCATTCCTTGCGACAAGACACCAGTCCGTATTGCATTTCAGCAACATCTGCTTGAAGGTGGCGCCACTAGTTTTTGCTTCTTCGTATCCGTGAATGTCCGTGTACGTCTGTTCGAAGTGATAACTTCCTAATGCTTTGTTGGATTCTTCCGAAATTCGGAATATGCATACCTTGCGACAAGATGCCAGTCTGTATTACATCTCAGCAACATCTGCCTGAAGGTGGCGCCACTGGTTCTTACTTCTTTGTGTCCGTGACACCAGTCCGTATTGCATTTCAGCAACATCTGCCTGAAGGTGGCGCCGCTAGTTCTTGCTTCTTTGCGTATGTGGATGTCCGTGTGTCCGTCCATGTCTGTTCGAAGCGATAACTTCCTAACGCTTAGTTGGATTCTTCCGAAATTCGGAAAATGCATTCCTTGCGACAAGACGCCAGTCCGTATTGCATTTCGGCAACATCTGCTTGAAGGTGGCGCCACTAGTTCTTGCTTCTTCGTATCCGTGAATGTCCGTGTACGTCTGTTCGAAGTGATAACTTCCTAATGCTTTGTTGGATTCTTCCGAAATTCGGAATATGCATACCTTGCGACAAAATGCCAGTCTGTATTACATCTCAGCAACATCTGCCTGAAGGTGGCGCCACTGGTTCTTACTTTTTTGTGTCCGTGGATGTTCGTGTACGTCCGTGCATGTCTGTTCGAAGCGATAACTTTCTAACGCTTTGTTGGATTCTTCCGAAATTCAGCATTCGCATTCCTTGCGACAAGAGGCCAGTCCGTATTGCATTTCAGCAACATCTGCCTGAAGGTGGCGCCACTAGTTCTTGCTTCTTTGCATCCGTGGATGTCCGTGTGCGTCCGTGCATGTCTGTTCGAAGCGATAACTTCCTAAAGTTTTGTTGGATTCTTCCAAAATTAGAATACGCATTCCTTGTGACAAGACGCCAGTCCGTATTACATTTCAGCAACATCTGCCTGAAAGTAGCGCCACTGGTTCTTGCTTCTTTGAGTCCGTGGATGTTCGTGTACGTCCGTGCATGTCTGTTCGAAGCGATAACTTCCTAACGCTCTGTTGGATTCTTCCGAAATTCTGCATTCGCATTCCTTGCGACAAGAGGTCAGTCCGTATTGCATTTCACCAACATCGGCCTGAAGGTGGCGCCACTGGGTCAAAATAGATTTTTTTCCGTGTACATCTGTTCGAAACGATAACTTCCTAATGCTGTGTTGGGCTATTCCGAAATTCGGAATACGCATTCCTTGCAACAGGACGCCAGTCCGTATTGCATTTCAGCAACATCTGCCTGAAGGTGGCACCACTGAGTTTCTCTTCTTCTTGTCCGTTCCAGTCAAAATGGGTCTTCAATTTTGCTATATGAAATCATTCTATTCACATCATATGAAACCCTAAAGCTTTTGCATGAACCATATTTTATTTCAGAAGTATAATGTGAAATAACTGGCGGGGAAATCCCCGCAGTACTGAATCCCTGATTTTTGAATTTCGTGTCATCTTAAACGAAGGACAACATTTCCTTCAATTTTGCTAACAAATAATTGTATTGCACATCATAGGTTTTACCCTGAAGCTTCTGCACCAATCATTTGTCTACACACGTATATTACTATATTAATTACAACTGTGTTCCTAATGTTTGGGTGCACACTGTGCATATGATCAATTTCCTGAATTGAACTGAATTCAACCTTGCTGGTCTACAGACTGACAGATGATGTCAGTGCAGTTGTTCATGTACAGGGAGCTTTCTATGAATGAGTTGCAACCCCAAAAGGCTTAAAATTTATCAGGCACAGACCCATGTTTTTACCCCTCGGCCATTTTTGGCCATGGGGTATTGTCATCATCTTGTACGTCCGTCTGTCCGTACGTCCGTTCGTGAGCGAGATAGCCGGAAAACTGTTTCGCTGATGAATTCCAAATTTGGTATGCTTATTTGCCTAGTCAAGGACTAGAAGCCTATAAAATTGGGACCTGATTGGTACCTTAGCAGCCAGCTTTAATTTCATGCAAAATGGATAATGATCCATATCTCGGAAACCATTCAACTGTTCAATACGAAATTTGATATACATCATCGATACATCAAGCAACTTTCAACGAATTACCAAACAGGCTTTTCTGATTAGCTGGGAACCCTGGATGCCATCTTTAATTCATGCGAAATCGATAATGATAGCATACATATCTCGGTTACCATTCAATTGTTTTATATGAAGGTAGGTATGTATCATCAATACATCCAGATACTTTGAATCGGGACCTGATTGACTGAAAACCTTTGGTGGCCATCTTTAATTTAGGCAAAATCATTAATGATCTATCTCTGATTCCGTTGGAGTGCTCAGTGGAAAATTTGGTATACATCATTGATGCATCAAGAGACTTACGATGAATGACGGATCTGGTTTCTCTGATTGGGCGGAAATCTTGGCGGCCATCTTTAATTTATTCAGAATCTTTAATGATGTTTATCTCTGATACCATTCAAATGTTCTATGCGAAACTTGATTTACAGCATCGATGTATGAAGAGACTTGCATTAATGAATAACCACATTAGTTCCTCTGAGTGACAGGGAAGGATGGGCAACCATCTTTAATTTATGTAAAATCATTAATGATCTCTATCTCTGACACTGTTCAAATGCTCAATGTAACATTTGGTATACATTATCGACGCATCGTCTCGGTTACTTCTACACGATGTGCCTAGGATACAGTACTATACTATACACAATTTTTTGTAATTCAGCATCGCAGAAAACCACCATCGATTGCGTTTTCAATGGTAAAAGGGTTAGGAAAGAACTAAAAATATACTTCAATGCAGAGTGATTTTGATTGACGCCAGAAATCGCTCAGAACGCTTCTTCGGCGATCTAGACCCCAGGAGCATCTGGGGCCTGGGCGGCCCCTGGATCCTCACCTAAAGTGCAATGATAGTGGCCGTACCACTTTGAATTTGCTTCCGACACCCCTGTATTAACAGACAGTGTCAACATACTGTTCCAGCTGTCTCCCGTTCAGTGATTGGTCATTTGACCCCGCCATTTTAAACTAATACGAGCATTTTCATTGGATCACTATTAGATAAGACCCACCCCAATCTTCATACACAACCACGTGACTGTCTCAGTTGACTGATGACATAGCGCGGCCTCGTTTTTCAATCTGCCGTCTAACTGGGAAAATGTTGTTGTTGCTGCATCAGCCGATCATTAGCCCCCTGTAGAAGATACTATAGGCTAATACATGTGGGCTACCATGCCATGAGATGATGCTTGGGATTGCATTTCGCTCACTTGCACCTACAGGTGGCGACAACTGGTGGCAATTTAAAATTTGGTTTCCGGGCAACAGGTTGATGCCTTCAGCTTCTCGTCAAATTTGGTTTGCAGATAATGCCTTGAGATGTCACTTGGGGATGCTTCTCGGTGCTTCACTGCATGGAAACTATATCACAGAAGCAATCAACTTTCAGTCAATCGTTCTGAGTTGATCTTAAAACTTGGGAAGGCAGAAAGACCCTTCCACATCCAACGCCTATGAAGCAGCAGTTGTCTCCCTCATGTATATCCCCTAAGACCAACAATGCTAAAAAATATTGCTGCCATTTCGGCGGGGGACCTAGCATCCTCTGGCTGCTTGTTGTATATTCCCATGCGAGTTACAACAATTGTGGAGTGTGTATTGTAACACCTGAATCACACTATTTGTAGATCGCTGACAGGTCATCCCTTAACATTTAACAATTTCTGAAAATGACGGCATTTTAATATCCGTCCAACTTGATTGATATAATTTACTGGCTCACTATACATAAATGTGTATTGGCTAAGGTCACATTATGCCTTGTATATATACTGTGCATATGAAGCTGTTTGTAACTTTGTTCAATGCTTAAGATGCTGGAACTAATAGCGAAATATACAGAATAAAATTGTAATCCCGGCTACTCGGAGTTGCTTTTCTTCTCTATAATAGAAGTAAAATGGTGTGTTTTGGTGCATTTTGACAGAATATTTAGACTTTGAAGATGATATGTAACGATGCTCCAAAATGAACTGAATTTTCCATGTTATCTGTTTGTCTGTCTGTCTGTCTGTCTCTCTGTCTGCCCATCTTTCTTGTCATACTACATATGCAGCTGGTGATGGATCAGAAGCCTAATTAATAAAATTGACTGACCTTCACCTGTTTTATCGAGGTCAAATTTATTATTAGAAAGGAGTGAAGATGGGCTCTCCAAATTCATCATACTTGTGCAATTGGTGACGGACTACAAGCCTATCCCAGTTGACTGAACCTATTTTCTCGAGGTTATATACTTTATATTATGATATAACATGAAATATAGCTAGGCATTCTAAATTGATACCACATATGCAACTGATGATGGACCTGAAGTCAATGAATAGGACTGACATTGACCTATTTTCTCAAGGTCAAAAACTATGTTAAGTCACATGTTAACTGCCAACATGCACTCCAAATCTATTTGTTGTGGCTGTGGTTGTCTTTCAGAACAATCTAGCAAATTTTGCATACATGTGTTCCAACAGCCCTGCCCCCTGTGCAGACCTTTTGGTCTTTGGTATATGTTGGCATACATGTATGTGGGAAGTTGATGCTGGGTCGACATCGGGCCTTACAGACTAGTCTTTTGTGTTAAATGTCGTCATTTTCATCTGATGACGATACAGCTCGCCAATCCCCAGTGTACGAGTTGTCACAGCGAAACAGCTCACCATGCAATTACCAATATACGAGTTGTCAGAGCATTTCCATCATAGCTCTAGATTTGTATCTAATACCACTTATGCCGGTGCTAGGGGCCATGTGGTCATATCATCCAAGTTGCCACATGAACAGGTACAATAAAAGCGTACCTGAGATATAACACATATCACGAATCGTTAGATTCTTGGTATGTGCTTTAGAATAGGTTAACCGGTAGACTATGCTGAGAAGTCATGTGGCTCTGCCAGTATGTCGGCACCTCTTCCCACTTCCTTTATATGTGTTGTAATTCAACAGTAACTAAAATTATGCTGTATAGGCTGAGCTGTTGAAACACCCTCCATTTCCTAGCTCTGACATACTGCATCACTGTCGAAATATGGGTACCATGACAGAGTGATAGATCACAGCCAGTGAAGGTTCCTGATTTACATTGAATGTCATTATTGCCTAAGTAGTATTAGCAGCATTTTACAACAACAACAACAACAATTCGCTGACTTACAGTGAAAAATTATAGTGAAAGGTATTTATTTTTTGTTCTTTGGCATTTTTATTTGCTGTCATTGTTTCAGGTAGAATACAGCAGCCTAATTCATACAATCAGGAATAAGAAGGGGGTAAAAGTATTTATGTTCAAACTTTCATTGGGAATATAAAAGTGGCGATTTGACATTTTATTTTTATTAGATTTTTTAATGTCGGTGGGCCCATGAAACACAAAATGAAGTTGGTGTTGCCTCACACTGGGTTTTGGCCATTGGTGAAGAAATCCCTTCGCAGAGGCACTACTACCAGGGATGATTCCTGATTGCTCATCCCCCAGGGGTATGTGCCCCATCCTCTGTCCCATCCTAAAAAAATTTGCCACCACTAATAGGGGTTGTGCCCAAATTGGGGAGATCTAAAGCCCTGTGAGTACCAAATGTGTTACAAAATTATCTGGGGAAATGCTCTTCGCCCGTGTTTCACACGAGCTTTCATTGAATTTTGTTTTTCGGAACCTGTTTTCTTCCTCAAAACAGTTTTTGTTTTCAGTGTGTGGTGATCGCGAACATTTGTCCGAACATTTACCAACAGTTATCCAATCAACTGGTAGCTGTCGGTCATGTGACGAAGCTGCTCTCACATGACATAAAAAAATGTCTCCCATCAGATGACCGGCAGCCTCGCTGCGTGATCGCGTCGACTGGCGGTCAAGAGAAAATGTTCGTAGTGTGAGGTTACCATGAACAAAAACACGAACAAACTGTTCTGTTTTAATACAACAAAATGTTCGTAGTTTGAGTTGGGCTTAAAGTGTATAACAAATCCTGCCAGAATACATGTACATTGTAGCTATGCGGTCTTGTAGATGTCGTACACCAAAAATGAGACCTGCACCAATAGATCAAGGACACAAGGACAAGTTCAAGGTCACTGGCCCAATAATAAGAATATCATTGAAGGACAAGTTCAAGGTTACTCTGGCCCAATAATAAGAAAATCATTGAAGGACAAGTTCAAGGTCACTCTGGCCCATTAATAAGAAAATCATTGAAGGACAAGTTCAAGGTCACTCTGGCCCAATAATAAGAAAATCATTGAAGGACCAGTTCAAGGTCACTCTGGCCCAATGATAAGAAAATCGTTGAAGGACAAGTTCAAGGTCACTCTGGCCCAATAATAAGAAAATCATTGAAGGACAAGTTCAAGGTCACTCTGGCTCAATAATAAGAAAATCATTGAAGGACAAGTTCAAGGTCACTCTGGCCCAATAATAAGAAAATCATTGAAGGACAAGTTCAAGGTCACTCTGGCCCAATAATAAGAAAATCATTGAAGGACAAGTTCAAGGTCACTCTGGCTCAATAATAAGAAAATCATTGAAGGACAAGTTCAAGGTCACTCTGGCTCAATAATAAGAAAATCATTGAAGGACAAGTTCAAGGTCACTCTGGCCCAATAATAAGAATATCATTGAAGGACAAGTTCAAGGTCACTCTGGCCCAATAATAAGAAAATCATTTAAGGACAAGTTCAAGGTCACTCTGACGCAATAATAAGAAAATCATTGAAGGACAAGTTCAAGGTCACTCTGGCCCAATAATAAGAATATCCTTGAAGGACAAGTTCAAGGTCACTGGCCCAATAATAAGAATATCATTGAATAACAATTTTTTGATTCAGTATATGAAGGGAACACACTGAGTGTCTCACATAGCAAAATGTACATGTAGGTCAGCAATCGAATATTAAGGTCATTGGGACCCATAAATATGAAAATATAGAATTGTTTGGTGCATGCATGTCTGGAGTCCGTCAAATGTCAATATCGGGATATTCAACCATCCTGAATATGATAATATTATAGTGTGGCAGATTTTGAGCTTTATTACTGTTACACTCAAATTAGTTTTTCGTTTGTAAACATCACATAAGCTTACACATGTACTCTGACCCTCCCAATACATGTATGTCTGATTGAATGCCATTAAACTTCCTGTGGTTGAATTCCTATAGGAACGCATCACTGCATTGTACATGTATGTACATGTAGGATGTTCTCAATAATAACTAAATCTGTACTTGAGTGGAAAACACTGACCTCTCAGACTGACATGGATCCTCCTCAATAAAATATGACCAGTGAGTTGTAATAGGATATAGAATGAGTCTGCCATTGACAGACACGATGGTATATTGTTCAATCATCTCTACAGTCTGCTGATTGACAGCCATGCTGGTATATTGTTCAATCATCTGTAGGGCAATTCCGTGTAAAACATAATAATATTTTGTTTAGGTTTTATTCCACTAATAGACTGATATTTTTTTGATGAATTGTTGTACAAAATAGCATAAAATTCTCTGTTCATCATAGGGTAGATTTGTCATCTTGGCAGGCTACTCTTACTTTATTGAATAAATCTTTTTATCACACGACGGTGCAACGTTGTCCAATGAAATTGACGGAACATCTAATGTATATTGTCTGTATTACAATTGAGCTGTATTATGCCAGGGGGTGGTTACCGTATTATTGACGCATGTGGATTGGCTGATAAGCCGAGCCCTTGTCGGTGACAATCATTAAGCTCTTCAGCGAGCGGGAAACCCTATACTAGACATAACAAATTACAAACAGGAATTTAGTCTGTGTTTCCTTAACCCCTGGACAACGGCGGCATATTGTTTATATTATCTTTGTTTTTGGCTGGGATAATTTGGTCCAGCCAAAGACAACATATAATATAGTATCTGTCGTCGCTGGGCAGGTGTTAGAGAAAGTTTAGACTAACGGGATGTAAACGCTAAACATAGATCTCGTCAATTTATAGGACAAAGTTACACAGTCGTGCGATAGATACAGCAAAAATGAAAACACTAGCACAAATTGTTCAAATTAAAAAGTCAATGAATTTCTTTTTATAGTGACAAATATATTCATTCACAAGTTGAAATCAAAACACAACATTTTGATACAGACAATTGTGTTATATATTTGAACGTATTTCTTTCTCCGAAATATTTAAGTTTGGTCCGAATCAAAAGTCCTTGTAATCGACGAAGATGCACTCATACCAGATAAATTGGCTGTCGTGCCTGTGTATGAAATATATTCTAAAGTCATTCACATGTAGCAGATCACGAGCACTTGTTTTACACACACACACACACCTCAGTGAATAGTAAATATTGATAGAACCGCATCAGTCAATACCGACGGTCACGGATGTACAAAGGGAAGCAACTTTACCAACGTCACGGCAGAGGGCGGGACTGCTTGGGGGTCAGATCGAAGATTGTTAACATGGTGGATCAAAGGAAATTGACGCAAAACGGTTTCCAGTTCGACAAATGGGCGGTCAAAATGAAATTAAAACAGATGTACTGCAGAGTGACTATCCTAACATATTGACAGACACACGAGGCGCTCTCGTTGTATGATGTAAGATATATATTTCTAGTCCAAATGAATTGAAGAATCTGGTATGTTCTTCTGTGACGTCGATCATTCGCTATGATCTTGCAACAATCCATATTGTGATGACGCCATTCGCGATACCATTGTTGGCGGTCCAAATAACAAACGTCACAAGAAAACCGTCATAATACAAATGTATCAAAATGTATATATTCGTAGCGTCGCAAGCTATCGTATGGCTGCAGGATAAATCTGACCCCCTCTGCACTCCGCCCTCTACCGGTATGTCAGCAAAGTTGTTCCCCTTTACGTATCCGTGACCGTCGGTAAAGCGCGTACATGTAATTTACACCTCGAGCGTAATTTATTTACCTTGCATGTTTTCTCAATCATGACTTTATATTGATAGAACCATATTAGTCAATAAATATTTGAACCGGACATTTACCTTACACCTCGAGCGTAATTTTTTTGCCGTTCTTCTCAATTATAACTTTGGACACAGTTTTAGGAATTTTTATTGTCAGAACACTATCAGTCTCATCACACAACGGTTCCGTTTCTTGGATATTCTCTTTATCAGTACTCACTTCTCCAGATTTCAAAGATATTGAAGATCTCTGTGGTTTCAGCTGTTGATTCTTCAATGTCTCCGGAGTAAAAGTGCTCGTTGGTTTTGGGGGTAGATTTTGCACTCTTTCCTGAAGAATGAAAGCACTGGCTGGTTTCGGCGGTTGAAGAGAATTCGATACATCAGTCAGTAATTCATCCGAAGGACGTTTGTAGGCTCTGACGGCATTTGATCTGTGGCCACTTCTCGATGTTATAGTTTGTTCATCAAATCCTTTGCTCCACAGTCGCATGCAACATGTCACTTTACCACTGTGGTTATTGATGTTACGATTTTGACCCTCAAAATCTATGTCGGCAGCTATGAACATTGTACGCAAGTATTCACAAGGTATTCACTCCAACACATTGCTGTGAAAAGACGATCACCCACCACGATTTGGAAGCGGTCGGCGATAAAACCACCCAGGTGGCACAAGGCTAATGTATTTCTGGAGAATGGAGACGATACACCTGGGGTTGTTTTGGTCAGCAAATTGACGAATAAATTTTGGCTTAGCTTTACTGTCAACAGCATCGCTTACAGTTTTTGACAATCGTCCTTCAAAATCAACATATTTTCGGCCTTTTGCACCAGCACCAAATACAAATTTGTTCCGTTGACAAGTTAGTATGTTCATCCATAGACCTCAACCCAAACACTTTACAGTTATAAAAATAAACAGTATATGACAAACCTTGGGCTGTGTTTGTGTTGAATACCGCCTTTTCCCACAAGGTTGCCTCATCTTCCTCAGTCACTGGGTCGACCGATTTCTTCCGTGTTCCAACGCCATCGCCTAATAATTCCTTGCGCCTTTTGTCCAACGAATTGCGGAATGTTCGAAAGGTTGGATCATCTTTCTTGAACAAATGAACGTCCCTTCGATTAAGAAGTTCCTGCATATATATCTGTAATCCTGCAGAAATATTGTTCAGTGTGTCTGGTGGATATGGTGACCCATCTTTTCGTCTTATTTCGTAAATGAATCGAGCAAGCCAGTAGTCTAGTTCAACCACTGGGCCGGTTAATTCAGGGATTGGCCATCTAGGGTCAGCTTTAGTTTCCGATTTGAATTGACGCCACATTCGCCATGTATTGAAAACAGATAAGCACCAATTGTTCGCCTGCACAGTCCTTTTTGGAATCCTGTCATACAGCGTCTTTTGGAACTCGTCAGATGATAATGGCTTTGAAAAACGAGACTCCTGTACGTCTGAATTCCCATCTGGACTGTTGCTGAGACTTTGAAAATCTTCCTTTGTAAGACCATTGAGGATTTCCTCAAAATTCTCCACTTTGATGAGGTCCTGCGTTTTTACACTGTCGAGATCAATTTGGGATAACAAATTATCACTAGCGTCATCATCTCTAAGAAACTGATCCATTTTGGCTGTTCTATGCGACACTCGATTGGCATTTCCCGCTCAACTAACAAGCATGCGACCACGCCAACAATATGTTAGAAAAAACAACCAATCAGTGGGTCGTGTGATAAGTCAGTCATAACACGTCACTTGATCATTACAGGTTTTATTCTTCTCGGGCTCCGCCCTCGAAGAATAAAACCTGTAATGATCACGTGACGTGTTATAACTATCACATCTTTTGTCTACAATACATTGGCCTAATCATGTACTTTAACCAGAAAATGCAGGTAGCTAAAATTCCCTGTAGTTTATGTAGCATGCACAGTAGTATGCTATCACGAAAAATTATTTGTTTCAAAACTGATAAAAATCCCTGAGCAGCTTTAGAGAAATATTTCATTATTCTTTGTCTTACTTATGCCTTAGTCATTTCCGATAAAGCTGCTCATATATATTGAGTAGAAAAAAATTGTGTTACTTTGAAAATTGTAACCGGAGTCACGTGTAACCCGAGTCACGTTTGATGTGCATCTCATTATACATAATGCAAAGAAAATAACTGCAACTTTACAGCTGTATGTTAACCCTCTCTGTACCGTATCGGTGCCGATAGAAAGATAGTTCAATGATTGCCTGTCGTTGGCATACAAAAATAAAGACTTTCTAGATAAATATTTCCATCATATTATATCTTGTTTGAAAGCTTGGAGTATAATCTTTGAAATTATGTAGGCGATGATAAGTATATATTTGCTTCATTCATGTTCATGACAGTGTTGATAACAGTGTTGGAACTGTTAAAAATGCCGGTAGAGAGGGAGTTAAAATACTATACATATGCATTGATCATAAATATTTGAGACCAGAATATTGATCAGTTATATTGCGTTTCTTTCCACCTTCAAGTATGACTATACACATTTCTGCATAATATCCTAATTTGGGATTTTGTTCTATGTAGTACCACTGTACCTTGGATATTAAGAGTTGGATTGCTGAACTTTTCTCTGTCGTTTGTCTTCAAAACAAGATATAAACTACACCAATCATGCCAACTGATGAGGACCATAGATTCAATATACAATGTACAGGGCAAATCATCTCCAGAACTGGCATTAGTTTGTGTGATGTTTGTTATTTGCATTTGGATTCTTTTGGATGCAATACATGTATGTTCTTGTGTATATGTGTATATCGACCTGCACATACATCACATTGAATTGTTTCTTTGAATTGGTCTTACTGATATACATGTACATCTAAAATACTACACATAATGTGTACCACCTACTGAACCATGATACTGCAGTGATGGAGAGGTAATAATCATCATAACATGACAACAATCTGTGTATTCTAACCAAGCACATTTAGAATTATCATGCAGCATCGTTCATATATTAATAGTGTTGCATATTGTGTATTCAATACAGTTTTGTGTCAACGATTCGATTCAGACAAACTGTAACCCGAGTCATGGTAACCGGAGTCACGCAATCTTCTTCAGTTATCTCCCTGTTGCTAGTGGATATCGAGTTCAATATTGCACATATATTTTGCTATGGATGTACTTTGTTTAATCAATATTTGATGAATTCTCTCACATAATTAATTCAAAGAGAAATCTCATTGGAACTATAGTGGTGTGGGGGTCAGGTCGTTTTCTTGTAACTAAACATGATAAAAAGCAGTGTATTCTATCCGAATACATTTAGAATTATCATATAGCTCTGTTCATGTATTGCTTGTGTTGCATGTTCTGTTTTGAGTAAAGTTTTGCATCAATGTTTAACCCTGGACAAACTGTAACCTGAGTCACAGTAACTTCTTTAAATGTCACTATTATATATCAGGTTCAATATTGCACAAATATTTAGCTATGTATGTACTTTGTTTAATGGAATTTTGATGAATTCTCTCACATAATTAATTTGAAGAGAAATCTCGTTTGAACTATAGTGGTCTGGGGGTCATGTCTTTCTTTTTGTAACCCGAGTCACGCTCTTGTTTTTGTACATGAAAGTTACAATTTGAACTTAGATAATCAACTGGTTGTGTAATTGGTTAGGTCTTACTCTGAAGTAAATAACTGCTGGATGTGGGTTATTACATATTAAAATTTGAACAAATTGCTCTTGGGGCTCTGAATGTAACCTGAGTCACGCTGGAATTGCCCTGTACAGTCTGCTGATTGACAGCCATGATGGTATATTGTTCAATGATCTGTACAGATTACCAGCAGCAGTCTTGTTATCATGGACCCTGAGTACATGTAGTCTATGATGGATCCACTGATGGATGCAGCCCTATAGATTAAGGCTGCTACTGCTATCTGACAGCTAGCCATAATAGTGGTGATAATGGCTGGATCATTTGTTAGATATGTTAGCTGTTAATGCATCTGTCCACTCAGAATTCTGCTACAGCTGGTCAGCTTAGCCCTGTTGTCCAGAAATAGCCCCAAGTCCTTCAACTCCTTTCTTTCCTCGCCCAATCTTGGCTTTCTTTCTTGGATGACTGAACAGAGTGCCAGCTTCTTTTTAACCATTGTACATGTATTGTAAGCTCACACGTTTGCCTCGGGAACATCAGACCAGGTTTAACTCTGGAAATATTGTCAATGCTATTTTTGTTGCACCTACTAATATTTGGGTTTTCTCTGAAGTGAACTGATTAAACCTTGTTTGGCTATCATGGATATTTGCTGGGTTAAAATTCGTGCATAATTATTTTCATGTGAATTCTCTAGTTTTGCAATTCAATTTTTCACCAACTGTTAAGCCTGAAAATATTTTTAAAAATTCTATTTGAAACTCATGCAGTCAAACATTGGCTCATCCCAAACTGGACAGCCGTCTAAATAACAAAATGCAGATGTGCGAAGCTGCCAGTTTACAGTTCAAATAGAATAATTATCAAGTGCTTGCTCCTCATTCCAATGTTTAATAAAGAGCCTTGTACATATTTTATTATATTATATTTTTCTTATCATATGCTTATTTTTATTACCATATTTCTTCTATGTTTCGAACGGTTTTTGAGCCAAAATCGGCCTTGAATATTTGAACATTTGAACATTAGAAGAAATATTCAGTGGAAAAACGGCCTGTTCGAAAAATAAGGGGTAAAAAAAATCCATCTTAATCCCGGCTCTCCCGACGACCTTGAAGCCCGGCTATATGTGTTGTTGTTGTTTCGCAATGCTAACAAAGTCTGACGTTTCACAGAGTAACTGCTAAAACTGACAAATAGTTTTGATTAAAATAATCCTGTGTTCAAGTAAAGAAAACTTCTGTTTCAAATACATGTAGTTTTGATTAAAATAATCCTGTATTCAAGTAAAGAAAACTTTTGTTTCAAATTAAAGAAAAAAATCGGAAGTTTTGAAGCATGTGTCAATTGTGAACGAATATCTTCGGGGAAGGGCGATAATTCTGTCAACACTATATTTTCCTATATTTTTAAGTCATTCCTATATTTTACTCAAAACTTCTGTATTTCCGGCTATTTTTGACTTTTTCTCATGAAAACTTTCACCAATGTTCTGAAATGAGTCAATTTGGCATGAGAAAATACATTTCAGAAATTTTTTTTACCTTGCTTCGATCGCCAATTATGAAAACATCATTTACATCGCTTTCTTGAACCAAGCAGCAGAGTGGGTGTCCTCAACCACATGCCATAGTAGGCCGGCCAAGGACAAGAAATGTAACTTTTGATGGCATTGTTTGTTACAAATGGGTACCCATGCTAAATTAGTTCTCTGTGTTCTAGGGTTCAAGGTGGGAGGGGATACCACCCGGATTTTGGACGTTAAAGGTCATTTTGGGGTCACTTTGGGGTTAATTAAGGTCAAAATTGGTAGAAGTCGTTCCTAACTTAATTTCCATTGTGATGTTTGTTACCAATGGCTATCCACGCTAAATTGGTTTTTGTACTGTATGGTTTTGGCACAGGTATGGCTAGCTCGTTAATTATTGGAATTGAGGTCATTTTAGGGTCATTTTACAGGTCAAATGAGGTCAAAGATGCTGTTTTATTTCATATATTTTGTGCTGTTATTTACTTTTGTATGCAGTATGGTTCAATGTAGTGTTGATACTAAGACAACTTTGGCAATTTGAGGTCATTATCAGGTCATTTTGAGGTCAAATAACATCTAAAGATGGTCAAAAGATGGGCCTTAAAACAATTTAAAACATTTGTGTGTGAAATTCCTTGTAAAGAAATGGGTATCAAATCTGAAGTAGTTCTACGGGGTGAAATTTTAGATATTAGTGTAGGGTAATTCAGTCCTTTTTGTTTGTGAATTTTGGTAACATCCATTTTCTTATAGACTGGACCTTCCCGATCAATTTATTTGTTGGTCCGAAGGTTTTTCTCGAGTTTGAAGTAGTTTGAGTTAACCCTTTCTGGCCTGGGTGATAGAGGGTTCAGAAATTTAGTGCCCTTTTGAATATTCACGGTATCACCAGAATGATTAAAAATCGAGAGCAAAGACGTTCCGTACTTTAGGAATATTATATTTGGCTAGTTTTGAGCCTATTTCTGTAATTCTAGTGATTAACCATCATGCGTTAATTCAAAATGGTGCTCATGTGGGTTCATCCATAAATCGTTCTTTTTCAGGTTATTCATATAATAGTCATTAATCTTAGCCCATTTTGCAACTTAGTTAACACAAAGGAATCTCTCATCAAGCCTAGTATCTTTCGCCTCTTTTGAATTTGTTTGCTTAATTCTCAGCTTAAAATATGTTTTAAATCAAAATGGCGGACAGGTGGGGTAATTCTGAAAGTCACATTTTTCATGTTGCTCGTGTAATTCAAGGCATTATTCTTACCTCACTGCGCAAATTTATCAAAACCGAGGGATCCCTATGCATAGCCTAACATTTTATTCTCATTTTGCATCTATTTACATACGGTATGCCAAAAATCAAGATTTTATGGTCAAATTCAAAATGGCGGCCATATGGGGTCATCAGAAATCACACTTTTGGCCATTGTTCGTATAGTTCAAGGCATTATTCTCAGCTCATTATGCAAATTTGTCAAAACCGAGGGATCTCTATAAGCATAGCCCAACATTGTATTCCAATATTGAATCTATTTACATATCCCAAAGGTCAAGATTTGATGATCAAATTCAAAACGGCGGCCATATGGGGTCATCTGAAAATCACACTTTTTCCTGTTGCTCGTTTACTTCAAGGCACTATTGTTCGCTAATTGTGTAAATTTATCAAAACGGAGGGATCCCTTAGCATAGCCTAACAAATTACGCCCATTTTAAATCTATTTGCATATGCTCAAGATCAAAATATGATGTTCAAATTCAATATGGCAGCTGTGTGGGGGTTATCTGAATCTCCTGCTTTTCCATGTTGCTCGTGTATATCAAGGCATTGTTCTCAGTTGATTGTGCAAATTTATCAAAACCGAAGAGTCTCACATCATAGCCAGATACCTTTTGCCCATTTTGAATCTATTAAAAGTCAGATTAAAAATGATACTTAAATTCAAAATGGCAACCTTAAGGAGTCATCCGGAAATTCTTCTTTTTCATATTACTGTTAGAATATTTTTATTCTAGGTACAAACTTGTTTAAATTGAGCAGAATAACACCATAGTTTATTACATTATGCCTATTTATATTCTGTTGGCATAATCTTCGGCTGAGAATACAATTATTCAATTCAAAATGGTAACCATGTGGGTTCATCTGAGACTCATATTCTCATTTTGCTCCTATAATTCAAGGTATTATGATTACATGTAGCTGAAAGTAGCAATTTCTCAAAGCCAAGCCCCTTCACAAAACAGATCGATCTATTTATGGGCCTAGTTTGGCTCTATTCGTACAATCATCAGCTATAAAAACAATCATCGACAGACAATATAATGGTTACATAATGGTTATTATGCCTACCTTAAACCCTACACTACATACAACTAATTCCCTCTGTCTACCCATTCGTAACAATTAGTATTGTAGATATTAATTTATAACAAATTTGTACCCATTTTTTACCTCATTTACCAAAAAGTTACCCTAAAATGATCTTAATTTGAATAATTAACATGTTATTTATGACTAATTTAAAACTTACACTACATACTACTGATTCAATTTGGATACTCATTCATAACAATCAGTACAGTGAATATTATTTTATAACCGATTTTCACCAATTTTTTACTTCATTTTTTTTTTTTAAAACAATATATAATTATAGTTTAGTCGGTACGCCAAAACCTTCAGACAAATTCTGACCATTGAACCGATGGCTGCGATACTGTCTGATGCGGAACTTGTCGGTGGAAGCATATGATTTTGCAGACCTGATCGAGTAGAACCATCAAGATCCGCGGTGGAGGAAGGCGAATTCCCGATTTTTCTGCAGCTTTTTCCCCGCTTCCCCTCGCTGACTTTGGCCAGCATATGGCACTCAGATTCCACCTCGTCAGTGGGCGCCAATCTTTTTGGCGGCCTTTCCTGTCGGTTCGGTCTGGCTTTCATATTCACACACACACACGGCGGAAGACTAAGTTAGTCACTACCCAAATTTAAGGTCAAACTTAAAATTTTTAAACCAAATACATACAAATTACTGGTAACAGCAAATGCCGTACGACCACCAAAGTCCTCAGCGATGCGTAAGGCAACTCTTTTTAGGGGCATACATGCAGCTCTGCAGGGTCAAAGTTCGCAGAGTTAAAGATGTTGATTCCAATTCCTATTTCCAGGAACTGCGGGGGGACTCTTATTTCCTTGTTTATAATCGGCGTAATTAATGCAGAGATGACAATTGAACGTGTTATAAGCCTCACTGATTTCAGCCAGGGAAATAAGGATGTGTTTTGTTCGAGGCCAAGTATTCAGAGTACCGGTAGGCGGTATACAATTTTTCACAGGTCATTTCTTTCCCGCCTCGGACCACGTGGAGCTATTCGCCGCGGGAGTAAAGAAGACATGCTTCACCTTTCCTTATCTATTTATACAAATTACAATCAGCACATTTTGTAAACCTCATTTAACTATACAGGTTTCTGAGCCATTCTGTCAGTCATCCAACTTTATTCACAGACATACATGTAAGGCCGATTAAACTGCCGCAGCGGGCAAACTTCGCTCACTCCGTTCCATTCATTCTGTTTCGGTTGTTTCGTTCCGGTCAAACTCCGTTCATAATCTGGTCATAATTCGTTCAAACTTCGTTCCGGTATAAAAATTTTGTGGTCATATTTTAATAACCGAACCGCGAACTGAACGAATGAAACGAGTGTAAACATTAATGCAATTGCCTCTGTAAAAGGCACCGGGCAATGCTTTAACAATTTGGGCTATACTGCAAAAACTGGAAAATAAGTATCCGTGGCTTTCAAAGTACTGAAAATCCAAGAAACTTTAAAGATTGTCTAGATTAAACAGGCATTTGCAAACAGAAGTCCATGAACAAATTAATACAGCATTGCCAAGGTTAAGAAATGGTTCATTGCCTAACCTCAACGAAACATATCGCATCGCATGCATGCATGACGTAATTTCGTGCCTTTTCTGGTTAGAGAGTTCCATCACCGTGACAGGACTGTCCTATTAGTTATATACTGGTACATGTATGCCATAAGATCTGATATTTGATGCTGTGGATATAATTTCCAAGTGCTTTTGAAGTTCCTAGCCTAGCGAATAAAATATTGATGAAAGATGGATTTTGTCCATAGAGCGTTAAAAGGAGATTCTAAAAGCATGATAAAAAATGTCCTCTTCTATGGATACAGCTGCTGTATGTTCTTATTGGATATTTTTTTCATGAATCAGTTGAGGGAGATTATACATGTGATGTATTCTGTACATAATTTTCTTTACCACATGTACATGTACAATATTATCTAATACAATTTGGGCCAGATCGATGCACATGCGATTAACGTTTGCATCTCAGAGGGTTAAAAGTTGGAGGGAAATTTTGAATTAGATTGTGTTGAGCTGCTATGTGTGATGGGTTTATTGGTGGCATCTCCTGAAGGTTACATGTACCAGATCAAACTGATGAAGATGACGACCAAGTTATCCTGCCCTCTAGGGACCATTTCCATAAAGACCAGCCCATAGAAGAATGCAAGTACTGGAGCATGCATGCACACATCGAGCTGCCGTTACACTGGGGCTATAATCTCACCCGTGCACAGCTCTCGCTGTCTTTTGTCACATGCCAAATAATTTCTGCATATTGATCCGAGATGGGGGGAGAATACTTAGAAGTGGATGACTGACGAACGGATGGACGACCCTGCATCAGACGTTGATTATTGGCTGTGATAATTAAGCCAGACCAGGGAAAGTGGATCGTGGGATAATTCTGCAGGAATTGAACGACGGTGGACTGAGATCGACAATGTGAATCAGAATTCTTGTGGGGACACCAGATTGTGGTGGCACAAAACATGCATTCTGTTGGACACTGCATGTGCATGTAAATTACGCTGGGGTGCAGAGGAGGCATGCTGGGATACAAGATATAATGATTAGACCAGTATGAGATGTCACCGACAGGCCTGCCTGCACGATGTGTGCATCTGAGATTTATTGCGATGGAAAAAACCCTAGTTTCACAATCTGATTCCACATTGATGTTATAAATGTGCACAGCAGCCAAGGTAGACAATATTCTTTGTGCTGGATATTGTCGACACGTGTGTGAAGGTGATATCTACAGTCGGTCCGTCCTCATTCTCAAGTCTCCATTGTCCAGATGACCTGGGAACAGGGATATACTCGCTGGATAATTTTCCTTGGTCACCGTGTACTGACCTCAATTATTGACCATCTTCGCCTTTCTACAGTGACCTTAGATGGAATTGGAAATAACAGTATGGTACATGTACTAAAGCTAAGCCATCAATACGTGGCTTTTGACAGGAATTTTATGCATTACATTTCTTCAAATCTACCAATAAGGATGCAGACTGGAATATACTGTGCAGATTTCATCCTGAGAGCTTCGACACTACAGTGGCTAGATGGGGTCAGGGCTTTTTTCCCCTGTGACTTGGATATTTCATCTAAATGAGCATACATCTGACGGTTACAATTTATGCCATGGAAGAAAATAGTTGAAACATTTTTTGTGTGCATAATTTGGCACAGTACAAATATAGACCAACACTTGTTCAAGAAAGTGCTCTGCTCAGAGGGATGATGCCATCTGTGCAAAACATGTACATATTGCAGATAACAATGAGAGCACAGCACTGCCTGGCTGTACAATTGAGAAGGACGTGATGAATTTGGAATTCCAGTTTAACTTGATGATGCAATGTTGAAGATTCGTGTCCAACTACGATACACAAGAAAAAGAAATATTGAGAATTTTTGTTTTTTGCTCTTTTTTTTTTTTCAAGAAAAATGAAAACATAGCATACGGTATACATGTGTTTTTCTACATGTACATGTAGTTGCTAGTTCTGTTTGTGATATATTCACATTTTTTGTCATGTGCCAGAAATATGACACCGATCTTCACGTTACTGGCTAACAAGCATGCTCGACTGGAGAAATTATCACCGACACATTGATGTGTGCATGCTACCAAGACAGTGTTGATCAATGCCGTGATGAACTCTGCTGAAATTGTTTGTATTCAGCGGAATACTGCTATGAAAGAGAGAAAAACGAACTAAGCCTATGTAAATGGTGTATCCAGTCTCTTGTCCATATTCCTGGCCCACAATGTTCAGGGGCATGCTTATTTGAGCAATGGCTCCTGAAGTCCACAGACTGTTTGGACAATACAGATGTGTGTGGGACAATTAAAAAATTAAAATTCCCCGCCGGCATCTCAACTATTTGTGTGTCGTCGATGTGGCATGGCCGCCCGGTTCCTGGTTGACTGGCTATGGTGTGGACGCAGAGGAGATCTCGCCCAGCTCTCTGATAGCCAGCCGGAGAGAATCCGCGTAACCTTCGAGTCCCCTACTTCCTCACCCCAACATCCTTCCACCTCCACATCTCCAGTCGCTCTTCATTCCCAACACCTGACAGTGCTGTCTGCCGAGGCCCGCCCAACCCCACCCCTTAAACCTATTCTTAAGAAGACTGTAGTGCCACCCGCCCGCCCCTCTACTAGTGGGCGCTGTAGTCTGGGCATCCCTCCGCCCCCACCTCCGCCAGTTATAAAGGTAGGATTCTTCTTCATTCCACTGATTTTTATTTATTATTCTGAAATAAATTGATGTAGTTTCAGTTGACTGGTTAAAGAGCCTGCACAAACTCATTACTTCAGCTAGTTGAAGAACATATTGTTCTATCAATTCTCATCATTTCAGATTAACTGTTTTTGCAGATCTGGTATTCGTATTTTATCCAGTTACATGTACATGTGTAAAAATACAGGGTATTGTACATATGGTTACCTTTAGTAAACATACATGTACATTTAGATAGAACAAGTTATAGCCTGATTAGATGTTCAATTAATTCTTATTTGATCACTTCTTGAATGGGACTTTGTTTCAAGGATAACCATACAAAAAACTTGTGTAACTTGATCAATTTCAAATGGTGTTATGGTCGGATTGGTCGTCAGTTTACCCAGGTACATGTATCACAGGTATTCACAGCTATCACCATCATTGTATTCATATCAAGCTTTGAACCATGGGCATGGTGTGAACGTACCACATGTGTGGCCGTTCACGCTGTATGACACCCCCCCCCACCAACTTTGCTCTTCATTGAAGCCCTGCACCTGTGTGGCCGTTCATGCTGTATGACACCCCCCCCCCCAAATTTGCCCTCCATTGAAGCCCTGCACATGTGTGGTCGTTCATGCTGTATGACACCCCCTCCTCCTAACTTTGCTCTCCATTGAAGCCCCTGCACATGTGTGGTCGCGTTCATGCTGTATGACGCCCTAAACTTCTGTGCCTCCATTGAAGCCCTGCACATGTGTGCCATTCATGCTGTATGACACTCTCTCAATTTTGCCCTCCATTGAAGCTCTGTACGTGTGGTCGTTCATGCTGTATGACACCCCCTCCCACCCAACTTTGCCCTCCATTGAAGCCCTGCACATGTGTGGCCGTTCATGCTGTATGACATCCCCACCAGCTTTGCCCTCCATTGAAGCCCTGCACATGTGTGGAGAAATCAGATTACACTGGTGTCGGACTCTTGACTGAAATTGATTTAATGCTGAAACCCCTCAATTACAATATTAGACTCTCTATCACATTCATGTGGACTGGATCCATTCCAAGACAAAGGTTGAACAGGCAGTATTTCCCAGCACCCACAGATCAATATTGGCAAGAACGTCCTATTAGACATGTTAGGGAGATTGTGTCAAATATTGATTATTTATCGTTTCCCCATTTTTCTATATTTGGAAAGTGAAGTATCTTATTTTGTATGAGCTCTGCATGTGTGTGTTTGTTGTGGGGAGTGACCGTAATCCCTCTAATACTTCAATCCCCATATCATTTAACCACCCACAATCGGCTGTTCTAATAAATTTGTTTAATCTCTAAGATCATTGAAATAACAAAGAAATACCGGTAATGGTTATTTTGAACTATTTTGTCAACTTCCTGTTCTAATAAATTTGATCACTCCCAGATTTGATAGACATTCCAGTTTTGTGATTGAATTATTAGAAGGATTACCATTTCATTCAAAATTGAAGAAAACAAAGATAATTGAAGAGGTTTACTGAAGGGGGGGGACGTTCAACTAACCTACGGTCTGGATTGTTAGATTGTATTTTGACAAGAATACATGTACGTACAGGTATACTGCATCATATCAATGAGATATGGTAGATCATAATCAGGGAGATGTTCAGTGAGATTACCATACCTGTAGATCATAATCAGGGAGATGTTCAATGAGATTACCGTACCTGTAGATCATAATCAGGGAGAAGTTCAGTGAGATTACTGTACCTGTAGATCAGAATCCTGGAGATGTTCAATGAGATTACCATACCTGTAGATCATAATCAGAAAGATGTTCAATGAGATTACCATACCTGTAGATCATAATCGGGGAGATGTTCTATGAGATTACCGTACCCATAGATCATAATCATGGAGATGTTCAGTGAGATTACCATACCTGTAGATCATAATCATGGAGATGATCAGTGAGATTACCGTACCTGTAGATCATAATCAGGGAGATGTTCAATGAGATTACCATACCTGTAGATCATAATCATGGACATGTTCAGTGAGATCACCATACCTGCAGATCATAATCAGGGAGATGTTCAGTGAGATTACCGTACCTGTAGATCATAATCAGGGAGATGTTCAATGAGATTACCGTACCTGTAAATCATAATCAGGGAGATGTTCAATGAGATCACCGTACCTGTAGATCATAATCAGGGAGATGTTCAATGAGATTACTGTACCTGTAGATCATAATCAGGGAGATGTTCAATGAGATTACCGTACCTGTAGATCATAATCAGCGAGATGTTCAGTGAGAGTAACCATACCTGTAGATCATAATCAGGGAGATGTTCAATGAGATTACCATACCTGTAGATCATAATCAGGGAGATGTTCAATGAGATTACCATACCTGTAGATCATAATCAGGGAGATGTTCAATGAGATTACCGTACCTGTAGATCATAATCAGGGAGATGTTCAGTGAGAGTAACCATACCTGTAGATCATAATCAGGGAGATGTTCAGTGAGATTACCATACCTGTAGATCATAATCAGGAAGATGTTCAGTGAGATTACCGTACCTGTAGATCATAATCAGGGAGATGTTCAATGAGATTACCATACCTGTAGATCATAATCAGGAAGATGTTCAATGAGATTACCGTACCTGCAGATCATAATCAGGGAGATGTTCAGTGAGATTACCATACCTGTAGATCATAATCAGGGAGATGTTCAATGAGATTACCGTACCTGTAGATCATAATCAGGGAGATGTTCAATGAGATTACCATACCCATAGATCATAATCAGGGAGATGTTCAGTGAGATTACCGTACCTGTAGATCATAATCAGGGAGATGTTCAGTGAGATTACCATACCTGTAGATCATAATCAGGGAGATGTTCAGTGAGATTACCATACCTGTAGATAATAATCAGGGAGATGTTCAATGAGATTACCGTACCTTTAGATCATAATCAGGGAGATGTTCAATGAGATTACCGTACCTGTAGATCATAATCAGGAAGATGTTCAATGAGATTACCGTACCTGTAGATCATAATCAGGGAGATGTTCAGTGAGATTACCATACCTGTAGATCATAATCAGGGAGATGTTCAATGAGATTACTGTACCTGTAGATCATAATCAGGGAGATGTTCAATGAGATTACCATACTTGTAGATCATAATCAGGGAGATGTTCAGTGAGATTACCGTACCTGTAGATCATAATCAGGGAGATGTTCAATGAGATTACCGTACCTGTAGATCATAATCAGGGAGAAGTTCAATGAGATTACCATACCTGTAGATCATAATCAGGGAGATGTTCAGTGAGATTACCATACCTGTAGATCATAATCAGGGAGATGTTCAGTGAGATTACCGTACCTGTAGATCATAATCAGGGAGATGTTCAATGAGCTTACCATACCTGTAGATCATAATCAGGGAGATGTTCAGTGAGATTACCATACCTGTAGATCATAATCAGGGAGATGTTCAATGAGATTACCATACCTGTAGATCATAATCGGGGAGATGTTCAATGAGATTACCGTACCTGTAGATCATAATCAGGGAGATGTTCAGTGAGATTACCGTACCTGTAGATCATAATCAGGGAGATGTTCAATGAGATTACCATACCTGTAGATCATAATCAGGGAGATGTTCAGTGAGATTACCATACCTGTAGATCATAATCAGGGAGATGTTCAAGGAGATTACCATACCTGTAGATCATAATCGGGGAGATGTTCAATGAGATTACCGTACCTGTAGATCATAATCAGGAAGATGTTTAATGAGATTACCGTACCTGTAGATCATAATCAGGGAGATGTTCAATGAGATTACCATACCTGTAGATCATAATCAGGATATCAATATACAGAAATGGAAAATATATATACACACATGTACATACTCAACAATATAACCCATAAATATAACTTGAATAGCTGTACTCTGTGGCATGACTCAATTTAATTTGTTTTTCTTATTGGTTTTCACTCTATTGTTACATATTCAACTATTTAAAAAAAAGAAAAAAATTCATTCAGTGAGTTACTGTTGTGATACAAAAAAGCATGAATTTGCTAATTAACCTGGGCGAGGGCTCCTTTATACATGTACTTCATTATTAACCTGGGCGAGGGCTCCTTTATACATGTACTTCATTATTAACCTGGGCGAGGGCTCCTTTATACATGTACTTCATTATTAACCTGGGCGAGGGCTCCTTTATACATGTACTTCATTATTAACCTGGGCGAGGGCTCCTTTATACATGTACTTCATTATTAACCTGGGCGAGGGCTCCTTTATACATGTACTTCATTATTAACCTGGGCGAGGGCTCCTTTATACATGTACTTCATTATTAACCTGGGCGAGGGCTCCTTTATACATGTACTTCATTATTAACCTAGGCGAGGGCTCCTTTATACATGTACTTCATTATTAACCTGGGCGAGGGCTCCTTTATACATGTACTTCATTATTAACCTGGGCGAGGGCTCCTTTATACATGTACTTCATTATTAACCTGGGCGAGGGCTCCTTTATACATGTACTTCATTACTAACTGAAGTCCAGAACAAAATTTTATAAAAGCACCCATTGAGGATTACTTCATCATTTTCTTCACATTTTTCTTTCTTCTTGAAAATTATTCTCACTTGAAAGGAATCTATTTGAGGGAAAATTTATATTTCTTGTGTTGTCTGACCATTGTTGATTCCAGTGGGGAATACTGTACATGAGCTCGCGGCACTTGTTCTGAGGTCAAATGGTCAGACAAAGGTCTGCACTCATTAATAATGATAGCTGATAGGTAAGTGTTAATCTTCAGTTTCAGTGAAAAAAAGACACAGTACCGGTACTGCTGGAATTTGAAGTATACAGTCAAACTCATCGATTTTGATTGATTATATCAAATGATTACATGTCTCTCCAAACATGTCTGTCTTTAAAATCCTTTTGTCGATATCGTACATGTATCCGGCTTTCTCAGGTTTTAGATTAGCACTTAAGATATACTTAATCTTACCCATGGGACATAGGTCAAAAGGCCAAGGTCACAAATTCAAAGCCATGGTTAGCATTGTTGTACGATACATTATAATATGTGTGATTACTTTCCAACACATCTGTTTCACAGACGTATCTTGAAGCTGAGCACAATTAATGCTCTTGTATAGTGATTGCCTTATTTATGTTTTACAGCAGGAGAAGAAGCGGGAAGCTTTCAAAGACATGTTAGCCAAACGTTTTCCTAAGTCGTCATCTGACCGGGAGAGTAGCGCCAGCGAAGATGGATTCCCCAGCAGGGTCAGTTTTTATGCCTTGACTGAGATCAACCTATTTTATTTGGGTCATCAGGTCAAACCAATAACTGCTTGTCACCAGCAGATCTCTAGTATGATCAGGCCTACAAGTGGTCTCAATGAACATATATGTACACCAGAGAGGCATATACAGGGTCATAACCAGAGTTCATTTGGGGACACCCTTTCTTGCCTTTTTTGGGCACATTTGTATGTATTTGGGCACATTTGTATGTAAAAAGCATTAAAATTGGCTGTAAAGTTTGGGCGCCCATACCCCTTCGGAAAATATATAATTTTACAGGGGTTTTGTTAAAGATTTTACATATATTTAAGGCCGAAGATCCGAACCCATGTCTATTTTTAACGACACATCATTTAGGTGTGGAATGCACCCTTGCATGTTTTGTTGGTCAGGTCCTCGTCTGTTTGTCTGTCCGTCCACTTTCTGTCCATCTGTATCATGGTTTAATTCCAATATTATGTATTATGAGCTTTCTTGTGGTAAGTTTCTAAAATCTAGTGGTGGTCAAATCAATTACATAATAATCCCCCTGTATTCAGAAATGTTTTGTTTTCTTTCTACTTCCAAAATATTCATGAAATGTTGCAGGCGTTCTACCTGATCTCATGAATCTACATATTACATGCACCAAAACAATGTTTCTGCAGTTGGACAGGGGAGATAACCATGTAGAGAATTGAGTTCATGTACAGTGCAAGTTTAAATCTACAATTTAAATATCCACAACTGTTTTCTACTTATAATTACCCTTTACCAATTACTTTGTTGGCTTTAATTTTTGTCGTTGCCATGTATGTACGTCCGTCCGTCCGTACGTCTGTCCGTCCGTCAACATGTGTTCTTGTCCGCTGAATATCTGCAGATCTATTAAGTTGGGCCTGACCAAACTTTGGTGAGAGCTTCCTGTATGGTAACTGATGAAATGATTAGGTTTTCAGATGGCTATTTTAATTATTTTTTATTGTTTATTGATGCTCACCTTGTGCACTGCTATCTATGCCCATCAGGAATCCTTTTGAGGGTTCCCTGATTCCAAGAAGCTCTGTGTAGCGGTCCATTCGAGATTTAGATCATCTGGAGATATGCCCGTTGGGAACCCTAGGTTGTATGTTGCATGTTGACTCTTGAGGGTTCCCGGATTGCAAGAAGCCCTGTGTTGCGGTCCATTCGAGATTCAGACCATCTGAGATATGCCCATTGGGAACCCTTGGTCATGTTGGTTGTATGTTGCATTTTGACTTGTGAAGGTTCCCTGATTCCAGGAAGACCGTTGTTGCGGTCCATTCGAGATTCACACCATCTGAAAATGGCTATCATTGGATGGAACCTTAAGGCTTTAAATTAATTCACAAAACTTGTTACTGCAGGCTCTGGTAGTTTAATTCCTCAGCAAGTAGGCCAGTAGAGTTTCTGAAGGGTTAGCAGATTCTTGATGTGACAGGGGCAGTGGCATCTAATTATTTTAGGACTGTATTCAAGAATATCTTTAATTTGAAAACAAACTTTTTTGCTGCTTCTTTATTGAAAACGTGATTCCCAGTTGCTTTTCAATTCACACATTATTGTGATATATGGGCGGCATGTCTGGATACGGATTAGAGAAACTATAACCAATTTTTACCCCTCGGCCATTTTGGCCTCGGGGTATTGTCGTTGCCATGTACGTCCGTCCGTCCGTCAGTCTGTACGTCCGTCCGTCTGTCCGTTACCGCATTTTAGGCAAAACCGCTTGGGACACAACCACCAAATTTTCAACACTTATCTATCTAGTGCGAAGTCAGACGCCTATCGAAAGTGGCTCCCCTCGGCCCATATTTTACAGAGTTATGCCCCTTTACAAATATATTAATTTCTATTTCTGTCCTATATGCCTGAATGTAATCAGCTATATCTGCGGAACTGTGTTCGGTATAGCTACTATATCTTGGAAACTTATTACCCCTCAGCCCATAGGGCTGTGGGGTCTTGTCGTTGCCATGTACGTACGTCCGTCCGCCCGTCCTGGCGTCCGTCCGTCCATCCGTCCGTCAACATGTTCTTGTCCGCTGAATATCTGCAGATCTATGAAGTCGGGCCTGACCAAACTTTGGTGAGAGCTTCCTGAATGTTGACTGATGAAATGATTAGATTTACAGATGGCTATGATGATTTCATGATTTTTAATTTTTTTTTTATTATTTATTGATGGCTCAGCTTTTGCACTGTTATCTATACCCATCAACATGTTCTTGTCCGCTGAATATCTGCAGATCTATCAAGTCGGGCCTGATAATACTTTGGTGAGAGCTTCCTGAATGTTGACTGATGAAATGATTAGATTTTCAGATGGCTGTGATGATTTCATGATTTTTAAAAAAAAAATTATTATTTATTGATGGCTTAGCTTTTGCACTTTTATCTATGCCCATCGGGAACCCCTGGTTCCATGTTTCAGTATGAATTTTGAAGGTTCCCTGACACAAGAAAGCCTGGTCCATTCAAGATTCTCATTGAATGAAGGACAACATTTTTCTTCAATTTTGCTATTAAATCATTCTATTCTACATCATATGATTTATCCTAAAACTTTTGCATGAACCATATTTGTGTCCACACATTTAACTGGTACAACATAATGCTTCAATTTTTGTCACCAAACATGTTACTGTACCTTGGAAATTATTTAAAACGAGTGATTAGGAGAGCCCATTTTTAACCTGACTCTGGGCAATTTTGAACCAGTGTGCATACCTGGAGCTTATGACCCTCCCCCCCCCCCCAAATAATGATAAGGGTGGGCCTGTGTCAGTCAGTGTGTATACTTATCACACTTGTGCAATGCATAAATTGCCACTAGCAGAGCTACACTTCCTTGCATGCTGTAATCCCAGAACACCACTCCCGTGAAACCGAAGTCTGTTATATACGGTATCCAGGGATTTTTTGCAGGTTCTGATCCCAAACTCCCAGTTCCTTTCCATAATTCATTATTGAGGGTCCAATTTTTTTAAGTGAATTTCGGCGCAAAGAGCCTATGATCAATCACAAATCAGAGGTTTATTAACATGAAATTCAATACCCAGCTATGCAATCGGATCGATATTGAGGCTCCCAGAAGCTTTTTCTAGGAGTTTCCTTCAGAAATCCTTTCAAATTGAACAACAACACTTTCGTTTTTTGTTTCATTTGAGTTTTGGGCACCCATATGTTTTCTGAAACTAAATTGGCTCTAGATGCAGCCCTGATCCTACTTGACTAAAAAAAAGCAGGCTGAGGGGTCCACGCACCTTTTAGGTGCTTGCCTGCAATTCATGTTTATATTGTTGTATTCTACAAGCCAACAAAGGATTACTTGCCTCTTCTTACGGAGTTATGCCTCTTTCGGATGTAATAATTTCCGATTTTGTTATTTGTAGCTGAATGTACAAGTTATATCTCCAGATCCGTGTTCGGTACAGCTTATTTGTCTCGGATCTTATTTTACAGAGTGCTAAGTCAGACGCGTATTGAAAGTGGCTCCCCTCGGCCCATATTTTACAGAGTTATGCCCCTTTACAGATATATTAATTTCTATTTCTGTCCTATATGCTTGAATGTAATCGGCTATATCTGCGGGACTGTGTTCGGTATAGCTACTGTATTTTGGAAACTTATTTATATTGCTGCATTCTACAAGCCAACAAAGGATTACTCGCAGCGGCTTATAGAGTTATGCCCCTTTCGGATGTGATAATCTCCGATTTTGTTATCTGTAGTTGAATGTACAAGTTATATCTGCAGATCCCTGTTCGGTACAGCTTATTCATCTTGGTTCTTATTTTACAGTAGTGCTTAGTCAGACGCCTATCGAAAGTAGCTCCCCTCGGCCCATATTTTACAGAGTTATGCCCCTTTACAGATATATTAATTTCTATTTCTGTCATATATGCCTGAATGTAACCAACTATATCTGCAGAACTGTGTTCGGTATAGCTACTATATTTTGGAAACTTATTTATGTTGTTGTATTCTACAAGCCAACAAAGGATTACTCGCCTCGGCTTATGGAGTTAAGCCCCTTTCGGATGTAATACTCTCAGATTTTGTTATCGGTAGCTGAATGTACAAGTTATATCTGCAGATCCGCGTTCAGTACAGCTTATTTGTCTCGGATCTTATTTTACAGAGTGCTATAGACGCGTATCGAAAGTGGCTCCCCTCGGCCCATATTTTACAGAGTTATGCCCCTTTACAGATATATAATTTTTCTATTTCTGTCCTATATGCCTGAATTTAACCAACTACCGACCTCTTGATCATCCCACATAGAACTATTTCTTCCCCAGTTCACACTACACATGGGTCTCAATCACTTGGGGAAAGCCGAGGGGTTTTGATTAGATCAATCTCATGTTTAGATGGCCATTGATGCGTTTATGGTGTGCAACAAGTATAGTGGGTGGTTGGGTGGATTCAGGTTCCTGTTGCTTCAATGCATTTTGCTGAGAAGCAACAAGAACTTGATAATGTGATGTCTAGCACTGTAATATCACTTGTCTTTATTGCACCATGTAAACATCCTGTCTGTGTCTTGTGCGCTGTCCTCAGTGTTTTAGAGGGTGGGTGGAGGGTGTCTGGTTCCATGCTTCAAAGATTTCTTTGAAGTAGCAGGAACACAACTGGGCTGGGTGGTGCTTAGTTGGTTCGTCGTGATATAACTGAAATAATGTTGAAAGCGACGTAGCTCAAATATTGTTGAAAGCGATGTTACATGTACATGTATTCTATTCACTCGCCCCTATATAGGGGGCCTCCTTGGACCCAAAATGTGAACTGTGCGGACAGTTTCAGAAGTCTACGGTGCTTGTCCCGCATGCATTGTTCAACCGTGGGTTTGAAAGCTAAGAGTAATTCCAAACTACATGTATATGAACTCAACCATGGGTTTGAAAGCTAAGAGTAATTCCAAACTACATGTACATGAACTCAACCATGGGTTTGAAAGCTAAGAGTAATTCCAAACTACATGTACATGAACTCAACCATGGGTTTGAAAGCTAAGAGTAATTCCAAACTACATGTACATGAACTCCTTGTGGGTTTGAAAGCTAAGAGTAATTCCAAACTACATGTACATGAACTCAACCATGGGTTTGAAAGCTAAGAGTAATTCCAAACTACATGTACATGAACTCAACCATGGGTTTGAAAGCTAAGAGTAATTCCAAACTACATGTACATGAACTCAACCATGGGTTTGAAAGCTAAGAGTAATTCCAAACTACATGTACATGAAGTCTTTCACTCTAAGCCATTAGAAAAAGTTAGACACATCAATCCTAGTCCAAGCTTTCTCCAATCTGTTATCTTAGAAAATGCATGCACCTGCAATCTTATCATGCTAAGTTAGAATAAATTTTGCCAATGTGCAAGTCTGGGATTGTATAAACATGTACTTGAATCTGTCCTAACTGTATAACGAATACATGCTAGTGATCATCATAGTAAAACATGGTCTACAAAACTTGTGCAAGAGAAAAAAATGAACGATATCTTATTTTTTAATTTTATATTATGCTACATGTTTGTAGTATTCACACGAATGAACCTTCAGAATTTTGTAATCCGAGAAAAAAAAAAAGTGTATACGTGATTTATTTGTCATTTTCGTTTTTGTTTTGACATTTTCTGATTTGTTCCCACAGTAAATGAGGTAGTGTACATGTATATCAGTGTAATTACATCGTCACATTGACATGTCCCCAATGGTGAAGAACACCTTTATCTCATGACTCAGATACTGTGTAATTAAAGTGTATATTGTATCCGCAATATACATGTACATGTAACAATGTGAATACTGGGAGTCCTCCAATAATGAGTTAACCCTCTCTCTGCCATATCTCTACAATTACACTGATCAATGATGGTGAACAGTTCTATTCAGTTAACCCTCTCTCTGCTGTATCTCTACAATTACACTGATCAATGATGGAGAACAGTTCAATGAGTTAACCCTCTCTCTGCCATATCTCTACAATTACACTGATCAATGATGGAGAACAGTTCAATGAGGTACATGTAACCCTCTCTGCCATATCTCTACAATACACTGATCAATGATGGAGAACAGTTCAATGAGTTAACCCTCTCTCTGCTGTATCTCTACAATTATACTGATCAATGATGGAGAACAGTTCAATGAGTTAACCCTCTCTCTGCCATATCTCTACAATTATACTGATCAATGATGGAGAACAGTTCAATGAGTTAACCCTCTCTCTGCCATATCTCTACAATTATACTGATCAATGATGGAGAACAGTTCAATGAGTTAACCCTCTCTCTGCCATATCTCTACAATTTACACTGATCAATGATGGTGAACTGTTCTATGAGTTAACCCTCTCTCTGCTGTATCTCTACAATTATACTGATCAATGATGGAGAACAGTTCAATGAGTTAACCCTCTCTCTGCTGTATCTCTACAATTATACTGATCAATGATGGAGAACAGTTCAATGAGTTAACCCTCTCTCTGCCATATCTCTACAATTATACTGATCAATGATGGAGAACAGTTCAATGAGTTAACCCTCTCTCTGCCATATCTCTACAATTTACACTGATCAATGATGGTGAACTGTTCTATGAGTTAACCCTCTCTCTGCTGTATCTCTACAATTATACTGATCAATGATGGAGAACAGTTCAATGAGTTAACCCTCTCTCTGCTGTATCTCTACAATTATACTGATCAATGATGGAGAACAGTTCAATGAGTTAACCCTCTCTCTGCCATATCTCTACAATTATACTGATCAATGATGGAGAACAGTTCAATGAGTTAACCCTCTCTCTGCCATATCTGTACAATTATACTGATGGAGAACAGTTCATTGAGTTAACCCTCTCTCTGCAATATCTGTACAATTATACTGATCAATGATGGAGAACAGTTCAGTTAACCCTCTCTCTGCCATATCTCTACAATTATACTGATCAATGATGGAGAACACTAAATGAGTTAACCCTCTCTCTGCAATATCTCTACAATTATACTGATCAATGATGGAGAACAGTTCAATGAGTTAACCCTCTCTCTGCCATATCTCTACAATTATACTGATCAATGATGGAGAACACTTCAATGTGACTTTTGATGGCATTCTTTGTTACGATTAGGTACTCATGCTAAATTAGTTCTTTGTGGAACCACCCACATTTTTGGGGCTTTAAAAATCATTTTGGGGTCACTTTTTGGGTCAAATAAGGTATACAAATCATTTATAAATTAATTTTCATTGTGATGTTTGTTACCCGTGGGTTTTCATGCTAAATTAGATTTATGAAGTGTAGGGCTTGAGTTTAATGCAGGTGTGGCTGGCACAATAATTGTTGGAATTAGGGTCATTTTAGGTCACTTTATGGGTCAAATGAGGTGAAAAATTGGGGATTTTTTTTTAATTTTATATATATTATGCTGCTTGTTAATTAATTTTGTACACTGTATGGTTGGTGGATACCGAGACAACTTGGGCAATTTGAGGTCATTTCGAGTTCAAATGAGATCCAAAGACAGAAAAAAGATGCATTCAGTCTGAAATTCTTTGTGAAAGAAATGGGCATCCAATCTGTAGTTCTTCTGGGCGAAGTTAAAGATAATTAGAGTTGGTCCATATGTCTTTGAGTATTTTTTGTTTAAGAATTCCATGTATTGTCAACATGAATTTTCTTATAGATTAGACCTTCCCGATTAAGAAAATTGTTGCTACCAAGTTGTCTGTCCTGAGTTTGAGTTAATCCTTTGTGGCATGTTTTCTTTCCGGAGATTGCAGTGCTTTGGGTTAACCCTTTCCGGCATGGGTGACAAAGCGTTCGGATATTTAGGGCCCGTTAGAACTTTTCGCGATATCACCAGAATGATTGAAAATTGAGAGGAAAGATTTCGATTTCAACCGCACCATGTATACATGTAGGCAAAAATGCCGCCTTATCATACCATCTCCTTTATCAAAACAGAGAGTATGTCATTTTCCTTTAAAATCTATTTTGTGGAAGTACAAGAAATTTCTTTATATGACCAGCACAGCACTGCATGCTCAGTGGAATTAGGCCAATCATACTGATATATCTGTACAATTGTCAGTGTATGGCATCACTCATGCTGTAATACTGGGTTTTTTCAAAAATTTTACTTGTCATTTCCGTCACGGGGGTTAAGATGGAAATGACATAATTAGTAACATTTTCATTTATTGGTATTTAATACACTGGCAAAAGTACATATATCTTAATAATATTAAGGCCAGGCTAATACCAGTGTAAATCTGTTATTAAATTATTTAAATGACATTTGATTTGTGGTGAATATTGTGGAAAAAATTATCAGGGTGTGAAATTAGCATAGGTCTGCTTAGTCCGGGGCTGGTAAAATTGGCGAAGGACCAGTGAATTTTCTCATTCACTAGTCCTACTGGCAAATAAAACTTGCATGCTTCCATTAAGCAAACGGATAAATTATACAAGTTTGAATCTGCTGAAATAATCTTTCATCATCTGAATTCTATATATATATATTGTTCCAAAAATCTTCGTCTAGGTTCAGTTCATTTGTGGGAAAAACTGATCTAGAAAATACTGTGGTTGTCTGACCCATGCTGCTGTACATGGGGTATGCTCAAGTTATAATCTTTCCAAGTTTATTTTGTTTTGTCATGTACATTTATGTTAGGGAAGGTTGGGGACAGGAGCTCAAATAGAAACTTGGAGGACTACATGTACATGTAGTTACACTTGGGTGCGACCAGTGAATTCAAGTTCCTCTAGTCTTATACTGGTTAGTGGTTTTACTCTCTTAAGTTCAAGCCCTGATTTTGATGGAAATTTTTTACATTTAGCAACACAAATGACATGGCAACATTTACATTGTTGTTTTCAACATTTACATTTCTGTCTCTCTATTCTACTGGAGACTGTATTAGAAAAGTACTGTAGGGTAAAACTGTTTATATTCACATATTACACACCCTTGGTGGGTTAAGCAAAAACTGTAAATAATACAGAGTTATTTGTTTATTTCTTTTTAAGTTGCAGATGATCTGATGTCATTTGCAAAGCAAATGCAAGGCCTGAGTTTGTACCATTAGATTGGGTTGGTTTTATTTTGTCTGTGAAATCATACATTGGGAAAAGGAATTCTCATAAACAAATATGTTTTTCTATGGAAAACTTTTTTTTTCATTCTTTCTTTGTCGCTCTTTATCCAATTATTTTACATGTAAAATTCCTATGTATGAATCATTTTCATGAGTTGGATTTGACTTAGTTCTGTTTCACCTGAGCATTTATATATATTTAGCTTGCAAAGGAAAAACAATCGCTAATACAGTATCGTGGAATGTAATAGATGCTAGCTTGTTTGCTGGTGAACAAACCCGAACCCCACCCCTGTTCAAACAATAGACCCTTCCAGCTAGCTATTGCCTGTCAACTCAAGACTCCAGTTGCTGCAAGCTCATTCTGCCTTCCCTGCAGTGTAGTTAAGGTGGATCTAGAAATGATACTGCCAAGCCTTGTTCACTGATTACATAGTGCAGTTAAATATACAGTGTTTGTAAGAACCCACTGTCTTTCCATTCCCCTGAGACTGGAGATAGGTGTATGTGATTGTAGACTGGCAGATATTTACTGGGAGTTAAATATATAGTTGGAGTTTGATGTCTGGAGAGGTTATGCAGTCGGACGGTGTATTTTGTTGCATCAACTCCCACCGCCATGTTATTGTGTCTCTATTAACGTTGGGAGGTCAGGTGTGAGAGGATGGGGATCTACCCAGGTGTGCTTATTCACATTAGCAGGAAAGACATTCACTGCCCGTGATGATGCTGTGATGTTAAAGTTCCAAACCGTGGCGTAGGAGCTCGACATGGTTGTCTCGATCACGGTCTGTGATTCATTGATCACATTCGTTGGAGTTGTTAATGTGCAATTTGGTGGAATTGAGAGATTGCGAGTACCATAATTTGTGGAATGTTTGTTGATCATTGATTCGAGTAGTAGAGTAGCAGTCCTACAGGCTTGCAGAAATAACCCAGTTGGAATAGTTTCACTGACTGACCAGTGTTTCAGATATAGCTATGGCCATCAACATAATCATTGTGTTTACCAGCTAATGAAGAACTCCTGGTATCCTACATATATATTGTTTCAGTTCTAGATGCAAATTTTCAGTCCCAAGAATTGATGAGAAATCCATAAACCCAGTGACATAGTTACGTGCAGGAGAATAGACCCATCCGTCAAGGTGTTTGCTACATGTATGCATGAATCGTATTCCCTAATCGCCAATATTTTACATGTTATTTTGTGAACCAATCGTCTATAGTCACCGTGTGACCTACTATATTAGTTATTGCTGGAAGCCGTTATTGGGTGTCTCAAAGCTGCAATGAACATGGTAACATCATCTGACCGGTGCACGCTAGAACAACAACAACACTAGAGATCAAGAGTCTGACCAGGACGTGGTTACATATACATACCATGCAATGTGACCAGCAGTGATTCACCTGGAAGGGCTGTCTATGGATTATGTACAGAGAATTGAGAACCGTTTCATATTGAAATGAAAGCACAGTGAAAATGCTGATAGTTTCATCTTATATGTTTGCAGTGATTTAAGGAGAGTATACATGTGAAATACATTCAGACAGATCTATGCAATATTAAGGCCACATCTTTGTTCCAGAAGATCATTCAATCTCCACTGATTGAGTGGTTTCAACCATCACCAAGAAATTTTGAAACGGCAAAACAGTTTGTGATTGTTTGCGGTAGCTGAGAATACAGATTTCATACTACATGTATATTAGGAGCTCAAATTATGCCCATATCTAAGACATCAATTACAATGAGATGATTACAGTTTCTCCACGGTTGCTGAAAGATAATTAACAAGTTTTCATGGTTGATTGGTCACCAGCATTTTGACCATCTGTTTAGTGACTTTGTGATTTCCTGGCGACTTGGAGGCATCATGAATAAGGTGGAACAGGAGATCTGGCGACGTTACAGCTACACTCATGTACGTTTTATTCTCTTTTTGTCCTTCATTTTTTATATTTTTTTTTTAAATCTGTTTTCAAATTCTATTATCAAGGCTAAACCTTGATAATATATTATATTAATAGATTATATAAGAGCAGTGAAATTCTGTGCAGTATCTATTTGTAATTTGTGCATTGATACATTTATACTGAAAAACTGAAATTTCAAGAATGTCTATTCAGAATAATAGAGCAGGACTTCCTTAAGATGATTGGCATATGCCGGTTATCCAAATCGGATACACCATGCCCAGTGTAGTGTTCTGATCAGCATCCATACAAGTTTCAATTGTCATTTCCTCTGTGCTATTGTATGGCAAGCCCTATGCCATCCTTTATTTGCTGAGTTTGAATATTGTGTTGACAACTGATAAAGACAGTTGGCTCTGAAAAATTCTGCGTCTGAATTCTGAATCTTTCATTTCTTTATCTATTCATGCCTGTGCTATGAAGTAACCAGAAGTCTTTTTGCTTGCTCTCTCTGTCTGTTCCTGAAATTAGGCTTATTAAACATGCTTTGAAGATATGCATCTGCTATTTGTGATTGGAATTTAACCATTTTTGCCATCAATTGCAATGTTCCAGTGGAACTGGAGTATAATCAACTACATGTACATGTAGTCCTGAAGTTTTGAGTGGTTATTTTTGAAACTTTGAGTGGTTATTTTTGAGGATTAGTAAACATGTTTTGAAGATGTGTCCCTACCATTTGTGAGATCAAGTTACAGTACAAGGCAGAAATAACTTGCTCATAAACGCGAGTGAAAAAAAAGATTTTCGCGACTTTAATTTATTAATCGCAGCCGGAAAACTCGCCTAAATCGACCGTACGCGTTTCAGTCGCGATTATGCTTTTGTTTTTTTGCGCGATTTAGGCGAGTTTTCCGGCTGCGATTAATAAATTATAGTCGCGAAAATGTTTTTTTTCACTCGCGTTTATGAGCAAGTTATTTCTGCCTTGTACTGTACATATTTTTGTGAAATTTACGATGTTTTGGACTTCAAAAGTTCCTCCATATTCAGTCCTTCTTTCCTTACAACCTCAAACTGAACAAAACCCTCAACATATGTAATGATTCAGTTAGGCTACATCCACTGATTCTCAGGCAAGTTCGACTGAATGCCCATTTCATTTCGTTATGTACATGTATGCATTGCTGGGGAAGGTAGGTAACTCTGATAGAATCTTCATGGGAGGGCGCGGGGTCAGGTTGGACTACATGTAGTTGAATTCATGTTCTTTGTCCGTGCTGGCTCGTGGTTCAACATTCAGAAATTCTTTCACTGTATAGTGCTTCAAAAACCAAATATCGGTTGATATGTTCAAATCCCACGGCCCAGCACACCAGTGCCATACATGTACATGGACATCATAGAAGAGAAATTAAATTAAATTAAATGTTCAGTATCACTCGTACAGTCTCACATCTTTAACTCCCTCTGTACCAGCATTTTGAAACCGTTCTAGGCTGGTATCAACGCTGTCATGAACATGAATGAAGCGAATATACATGTATACTTATCATTGCCTACATAGTTTCAAAGATTATACTCTAAGATTTCGAACAAGATATAATATGATGGAAATATTTATCCAGAAAGTCTTTGTTTTTGTTTGCCAACGACAGGCAATCGTTGAGCTATATTTCTATCGGTGTACCGATACGGTACAGAGAGGATTAAACAGAGTGGTCACTCCCACTCTCCATCACTCTCCTAACTTGTTCTCCAGGAGAGCTTTTGTTCACTCCCCTGGGAACTTGAAATACTAGACCCCATACAATGGAGAGTGCATGAGATTGGATAGAGCTAGTGATCACTCTCCCATTACTCCTACCAAACAAAACCCAGGAGAGTGATTAATAGCTCTCACAGATTTGATAAATACAAGAGACTGCATGTACATGTACATGTGCCATTCAAACAAGGATGATTTAACAACAATCAACACAAAGACAATGGAACTGTCATATCATTATGAAAAAGAAATGTTTTTCGTAACACAAGAATTAGCGGCGGGTCAGCTGACAACTTAATTGTAAATGGCCGTCATATGCAGCTAGCAGTTAGTCCCATCTGATCATTATTGACCAGTGAAGCAGAAAATAGAGCAGTAATTAGAGGTGTTAAGGATAGTTACCAGTACAATGCACCTGTGATTTATTTGCCCCCCTGGGTGACATTGATCAACAGATTAATCTTTTCCCTTTAATCATCCATGTTGACAGCTCTTCTCAAAGGATATTGTCATGTACATGTGTGTGTGTCCGTCCGTCCGTCCATCTCCGGTTTCACAAGATGGTAACATAGGAACACCAAAATTACATCACACATACATTTGGTCACAGAGCAGAAATCTATTGAAAATCAGTGAGATTGACCCAGTTTTTCCCTGTGGCCATGTTGGCCTTCGGGGTATTGTCGTATTCATGCACGTCCATCTGTCCGTCCGTTACCACATTTTAGGCAAAACTGCTTGAGATAAGTGAGGAAATTTTGGAGAGTTATTTATCTACTTTTAGATCAGATGCCTACTGAAAATCGCTTCACTTGGTCGATATTTTACGGAGTTATGCCGCTTTACAGATGTACTAATTTCTGATCTTGTGATATATGCTTAATTGTAACCAACTTTATTATATCTGCAGAACTGTGTTTGATACAGCTACTACATTTGGGAAACTTATTTATATAGTTGTATTCTAGAAGCCAACATAATTTTTTTCGCCTCAGCTCTTATTTTATGGAGTTATGCCCCTTTTCAGGTGCAATAATCTCTGATTTGTGATATACATGTACATGTATGTTTGAACGAAGCCAGATATCTAACACAGCTACCAAATCTTGAGGAATCTTTTTTGTCTAGTTGTAAATGTATTCTAGATGCCTACAAAAATAATTAATCTTCTCTGCCCTTATTTTATGGAGTTTCGGGTCCCTTATGGAGTTTCGGGCCCCTTTTCGAGTGTAATAATCTTATATCTGCTTGAATTTAACCAGTTATATCTGAAGAAATGTGTTCGGTACAGCTACCAAATTTAGAAACCTATTTATCTACTTCTAGAATAGTACAAAAAAATATTCATCTCGGCCCTTAGTTATGCCCATTTTTTTGGTGTAATGATCTATGATTTTAGTAAATACATGTAGCAAAAATATGTTGCAAATTATCAGCATATTTATCAATTGCTTGTGGGAAGCTGAGGGGTTTTGAGAGCCTCACCCTCAAGTTTTAGGTCACCAGGTCGAATCATGTCATCTTTGGATTTAGGGTATTGCCATCATGTATGTATGTCTGTCTTATCTGTTTTCTTGTTACTGCCTGTGGGCATGCCAAACGAATGACAAAACCTAGATGTCTCCAACTTGAATAATACATGTATGCAGCATCAATGATCAACTATTTGGTTGATGAACACATCGCCTAAATTATTCCTTCTCTTTAAAAAAATAAAATAATAAAATAATATTCTTAGTCATGGATTTTATTCTGGCTGACAGACAGCTAATTATGCCCCCCTCCCCCTCTACCTAGAGGGGGGCATATAGCGATCGCTTTGTCGGTCTGTCCATCCGTCCGTCCGTCCAGGCGTCTGTCCGTGTGTCCATCTGTCCGTCCGAATTTCTTGTCCGCGCAATATCTCGGTTAATATTTAATGGGCAGGATTGAAACTTGCATGAAATGTGGCCAGTGTCTCGTAGTTGTGCAGCGTAGAGGTTTTCTCGAGTTTCGGTTATATTTTCAAGAGTTATGGCCCTTTGTTCTTGAAATTTTTGTGAATTGGGACTTGTCCGCGCTGGATTTCGGTTAATATTGTATGGACAAGTATGAAATTTGCATATATGTGGTCAGTGCCCCATACTTGTGCAGCGTAAAGTTTCTCTGCGTTTCGCTTATTTTTTCAAGAGTTATTACCCTTTGTTCTTAAAATCTCCGTGAATTGGGACTTGTCCGGGCTGGATCTCAGTTAATATTGTATGGACAGGTATGAAATTTGCATGATATGTGGTCAGTGCCCCATAGTTATACAGGGTAAAGTTTGTCTGCGTTTCGGTTATATTTTCAAGAGTTATGGCCCTTCGTTCTTCAAACCTTAGTGAATGGGATATATATTTGTCCAGGCTGGATCTCGGTCCATATTGTATGGACAAGCATGAAATTTGCATGATATGAGGCCAGTGCCTTGTAGCTGTGCTTTGTCCATCTGGGTTTCTTGTTCGTGCAATATCAACCAATACAGAACAGAACAATGTCGGGGCAGTGTCGGACTGAAGCGGAAGGGGGGCATACAATTAAGCAATCTCTGATTGCTTCTTTACCATGTTTACTGTGTTTTACTTTCTCACAAAAAGCATGTCATATACATGTACATGTACATATACATTGGCAGCATTAATCATGGTAATGTATATACATGTATACATGTATTCTGGTGACACATTTAACATTATGGTAATGTATATACATGTATGTATTCTGGTGACACATTAACATTTTAATATGAAATTTACTGAATGTCAGAAATTTATTCACTCTCCTCGACACTGGTGCATTGAAACAATGATTGTCAGATATTTTAAGGTTTTATTGTATTATTGTCGTGTTTAGAAATCCACCAGATTACAAAACCCAGCAGAGAACATATTATATTTCCACTTTGAAGAAAGCTAAACTAAATTTAGAAGGTATAAATGAATCACTGAATCATTTGAACCAATCTTTTGCAAATTATTTGAACCAATTAAATATTCAATGTGGAAATGTTTAAGTGCCAGCAGACTATGCCTGAAGTGTCCCCATATTTTACATAAAATTGGTGAAGTCCAGGAAGTGGGTCAGCAGTGTACCCATGAAAATCAGCTGTTGTACTGTTAAGTGTCTGCAGTGTTCCTTTTAATTTTTCTGATGTTGTACATGTAGTGTATATAAATGATGCTCTGCAAACACACTGCATCTTGAAGTGTACACTCCAGAGTGGTAAGGGTAAACTGCCAAATAAATCCTTTTCAATTCTCATATAATACAACAAATCTTTCAAACATCCAATGGTCCTGATCGAAGCCTGATGACGTAGGCCCCCTACATCCATGACAATAAAATACCACTTCTATCCCTTGATGCAATGCAGGCCCCCAACACCCATGGCAATTAAATGACAGGTGAGCATCGTTATACAATTCAATTAGCCGGTTACGGTAATTTCCCTATTAATTCACCTTCCAAATTTAATTCGAAAACGGCCGATTTTTCCGCTGTCGTGATTTTGTCCATCCTAATAAAACGAACACGGGAGCATTTTCAATATCCGTGAAACAATAAATTCGAACACTCCCGTTTTCGCCACGGAGTTCGTGCCGATGAAAGTAAAGTGAATATGTTAGGCTACTAGAATCTCGTATAGTATATCGGCGTACGCTATTATTTGTAAGCGCAGAGAAACAACAGGGAATGGTACAATATAATCAGACTGAATTACTATTACTTACAGTCTATAAGGAAAACAATTGATTCAATTAACTCCGCAGTCCTGTAATTTTATCCTAACTTGATCGCGTTTCGCCGCAGTCGGGAAAAATATATACGGTAGTCCCCCGCACATGGTCGATTGTCTGCACACAGCCCGCTATTAAATCATTCTTCAGTTTCCAGCGTTCGTATATCAAATATCTTTCTTTAAACCAGCATTCCTTTATTTGAAAAACACACGTTATTTTAAGTAACAAATTTGAGAGATCTTCAACGTTAATATATTTGTTCGTCGTATATGCTAAACCCCTCGCTGTCCCCCATTTACCTGCCCGACCTGCCCTGTATTATTCGTATGGGAGGCACTTGGGCCGTGTTCAAAGGAGGCACTGGAAGGGAGCAGAGTTCAAACTTTGTCGGGTGACGTTCCCGCGGAGATATCAAGTTGTAACGTGTGTGCTGGTGAATTGCATCAGATTTCTTCACAGCAACTGAATTCTTCGTTTGGGGAAAGCAAGATGCGATTTAACCTTTCGGTATGCTGTATGCTATTCGTTATATTTTCAGGTGAAGTGGACAATCAAACGACCATTATTTGACGTCAAAAATGAGCCATCACGAAAAGCCTTTTGGAAGGATGTACATTTAACGTTGATTTTATTTTAGTATTTTGATCAATAAAAATTTCTAAAAATAAAAAATCTGGACTACAATTCTCGAGCATCACTTGTTTGTGCATGACAACGTATCGACAAGCCTGGAAGATCACAAACAATGGTGAAAGGGTTTCCTTTTTTCGTTCAGAACATCCATTCCCCCCTCCCTCCCCCGAACAGTCCATACGTCCGTGTTATTATCTACACGACAAGGTGAGGTATTTACGCAGACCCCATGTGGTAAGTATATTTGACCGTAAACAAACCTACCCTCGGTGATCGATCTGACTCGTCCTGCATTCTACTCAACATACAATACAATATCTAATAGCATGTTCGTGAAAGAGGCCGTATTCACTGTATAGGAAACAAACTTGAAACGATGTGTTCACATCGCACGAATAGTATACCCCCTCAGTGCCCCTCAATTTCCTACTGAAACACCAAGCCTCCACATGAATGGCATTTGCTGCAGGTCTCCTTTGATATTTAAATTGTCAATGGCTACATTGTTTTGAGTACCGGGATAGCTTGCTAATGAAGTGTTTAGTTTATTTTTAGCCTGTCCAGCTATTTCCCATTCAGCACAGCTTGTCCTCCAGAGAAAACCACATAAAATGGAAGAATCCAAAGTCAGGATAGGGGTGACAAGATGCAGTTTCCAGTGGAGAGAATCTGAACAGCATGAAATATATAGTGAAATAGGAGAGTCCACGTGCAGCATGCAAGTTTCACCCAGACTGGAAATGACACTTATTCATATGCAAATGAGATCGTGTGTAATAACATTGAATTGACTGCCTGGGGAATACCTTGTCCCTTCGGAAGCCCAAATTCAGCTCTGTGTGAGGATGCGCGATTCACCAGCAAGAGGCAATTCAAAGGGGTTTCAAATTAACGCTGCAGTATGGGTTTGTGTGTTAATGTGTGGCCCTTGTTCGTCCTGTAAATTTCACAATACCTCATTCAAACTTGTTATATCTTGGCTTTGATTGCATCTATCGTTTAATGAAACATAGACAGGAAATCACACAGTTGACAAACGTCAGTTTTCCCACCAGGGGACACAAACAAATTTTGCGATGTGAAGCGCCGACAACAATCATCTCTGCATGTGCTCTGTTTTGTTCAAATATAGTTATCATAAAGACTTACTCTTTCCGGTTTTGTTAAATATTTTATTGTGAATGAAAATATTTCTTACGAATACCCACAAACTTACCCAAATTCCAGCAATCAAAAATTCTTTGGAATTACACCGCGCATTTCGCTATCGCCATTCCATTACTCTATATGCTAAACAAATTTGAGAAACATTTAAATGGCATTAGGTAAAGTTTCGGAGATGAGAACATACCAGTATCTAATTAATATTCAAAATGATATCATACTTCGACTTTTACTTTTAGTAAACTGTTACAGTACCGATACCGTAATAGATATTCTCATACTTGAAACAAACGAATCGAAACGTGTATTGCCGACTGACACTCGGTTCTCTTGTACAATCCGCCGTTAATTCAACATTAATTTCGTGTCATAGGTCCGGGATATTTATTCAAGTCCTGGATGGTGTGTGTAAAATCATGCATAGTGAAGACCAAAAAGTCTATGACAGTCCGCTAATCTGTCTAAAACTTCGTGATACAATCCTACACAAATTTGCCGTTGGTTCATTTTCAGGGTTCACAACAACAACGTCGACATACCGAACGACTCGAACATGGAATACTCTAATATGTGTATAGTTTTATATTTCCAGAATATTCATTCAATTCCATGTCAGTTAGGTTTCATAATATAGATCATAGCTAATACTGAACAAAAAGGAAGGAATACGTTCAATGTTTTGGCCTTTTACGATGTTATAATGGACGCGAATTTACGGACGTCAGCTCAAAAATCTGTATGATCGTGCTGAACTCGTCACTCGATAAATATGCTCGACTTCCTCGAATAAAATTAGACGCCTTTATCAGGGTAGAGGAGATTTTCTGACATCATACACGGCATTTTATGGAAACTGATGAGATATCAAAGTTAATACACGGTAATAAATACGATCACTACGACCACGGCGAAGCGGTCCGCCATTTTGGATTCTCCGTGAAAGTCGGCGCGACATTTAATTCGAACACTCGCGTTTTTCTAGAATTCGCTCAACAAATAATTCGAAAGTAGCCAATTTTTGGAGTGCTGAGTTTCATCACTACATCGCGAATTAATAGGGAAATTACCGTACCTCCTTAGTGTAACATGACATCAACTTAATTGCCAGCACGAGGTCCCTGAGCTAAGCTGGCACGATAGGCTGTATCGGGTTACATATAGGCCTTCACGCCTTGCGGGACGTACTTTGCATTGACAATGACAATTTAAATTGGTTTCGTGTTACACAATCCATGTTAGATTTCTGGATGAGTGTTCACGTATCATACAGATGAATGGAAATACAATTCATCACATGACTGAGAGATATATAATATGTCATCAGGGTGTGGGACCATATACAAAAATATTACCAATCATTCAATGTACAATTTTAAATACAACATTTTATAAACCTAGCTTTCATGGTGCCATCATGCCACTGTCTATGGTATCGACGGCGGGGGACATGGACCGCTCGGGTTTTCATTTAACATTGTGACAGGTTGCATGGAGAGAACTAAAATGGACTTAAAACAAGGTTGTTTACTTACATGTAATAAATGATGATTTGTTCAACATAACATGCCAAAATCTTCAAGTCGCTTTAGCTCATATTGTTATGTCATACAGTGATTTTCTCATGAAAGTGTGCAAGCTTAATTTTTAATAGAAAACAAAACATGTTCTATTGTTATGGAAATTAGATAGACCAATTTTTTTTTTTTTTTTTTTTTTTTTTTTTTTTTTCCTCCATACCATCTGATCATGATGCGGGTACATGCCAATGCTCACCTGTGGCAGACGTCTCTTAGTTCATCATATTCTTGACTTTATTGGGCAAAAAGTCTTTTTACCTCCATTTTAGAGAGGTACGTCTATCTATAACCTGTTTTGTCACTGATTATCATGGTGCCATAACCAGGGGATCGTTGCACGAAACTTGCGTAAGTTACGATCGACGTAAGGACTTACACCTGCGTTGCGCTCACACTATGCCCGGCTCTACATGCGTTTCACAAACCTGACGCAAGACAGACGTTATTAAATATCCATTTACGCAATGCATAAGTTCCAGATTTTCGCCTCTGCAATAAATATCACTTGGAATTTATGTTTAATTAGTATTGGATACAAGGTTTCGACCGGTGTGCTATAATCATAGCCGACAATGGACTTTATAAATATTTAACATCGATAATTACACGTCAGAGCAATCTGCGTTTGAGGCTAAGGATCGTAACTCTTGTATTTGCTCTTTTGTGAAAGGAGGTGCGAAATACTGCACATTGTCTTTGAGAGATCGTATGGGAGAGGAAAAGTAAAAGAACGACCATTTGCTGACTCCAAAAGTATTGTGCATTTTATAAGATACATAAAATTTGGCAACTACGTCATTAGATTAATCTACTACAGGCATGGTTACATGCAAGCGAAGTTGCGCTCACGCTAAGCATACTCTCGGACAGACTTAAAGTTACGCAATAACTCACGGCTTTGTGACACGGGTTGGCGTAGCTACGCTCACGCTAAGTATGACTTACGCACGGACTTAGGCTTACGTACAGTTCGTGCAACGGTCCCCAGGTGCACAATTCAATCAAACACTCAATTCTTATCCCCAAATTGGTATGTTTCTTGACTAAAATGCTATAGCCTATTAAGATAGGGGAAAAACCGAATAAAATTGTTCAAGATGGCTGCAATCAGAAAATTTATCTGAATTTCAACCACCAATAACTGTAATTTCTCAATTTGAGTAAAAAATACATGTACTAAAATTATACAAACTCTTCACCAAATGTTTAAGGAGATATTGGAATTTCATTTATAACCGACCACCGCTTCAACTTTTATCTCAAAATAATACAACATAAACACAGATTTGTACAAACACACTATTCTAAAGATAATGTTATGTGGGACAATGCTGGAATTTACAAAATTTGATTGACACTGGCTGACCTTATACAGTTTGCATAACTTTGCTCTCAAATTGAGTCAATCCAGTCCTGTGCGATGTGTTACCATCCTTACTTGTGAACTTAGCTACATGTAGATTTAATAAATGTGTTGCACTATAATTGTGTTTTTATTATTCATAATTATAGTGTTGACTGATTCAAATAAAATGGCGAACAATAAATACTGGGCCATTTTCATGAAAATGTATGAATAACAGTTAGACAAATCTAAAATTTAATTTGTGCAGTTTATAAAAACTTTATAGGCCACAAAGACTGTTTTCTTGTCAACCAAGCCAGAGTCACTGTATTTAACCCCCCAAAATAGCTACAATAGACGTTTTTACCCATTCTAGCCCATGTTATTATTGTCAGGTGATGGTGAAGACATAACGGAAAAGACATATTTGTATTTTATAACCAAGACATTGAATTCAAGACCATTTTCTTAATGCAAATCAACCTGCCTTTTGCTAAACATTCTTTTGCTGTTTTTCAAGTTCCAAGAAAATTTATAATCAGAATGTCACTTCAATTTTCTCAACAACTCAATAGTTGGCAAAGAATTTTTTTGTCCTTACCATTATGGCATAATGGTAAAGACAAGTTTGAACAATGGTGAAGACAGATTCTGTAGTCATGAGGCAGTCTGAACTGGATTAGTGTGTCATTCATGGTGAATTTTTGTTGGTATACTTTAGATTTCTTATGTGCTTTGTTTGGTAACAATCATAAATAACTTTACGGACCTACCTCACCAACAGTAAAGACAGACAATAAGTGCGACTTTTTTTTTTGAAGAAAACACGTACTCTGTTGCCACAAGGCTGGAGGGAAAATGGCTGCCCACACCCTGGTACTTTTAACAATGGCAGTGGTGCCCTTCATATGACATTTCTTGTGCTAAATTTCTTCAAAAAACTTTCCTGAGAACGGTAAAGACAGTTGAATAAATCCAATCTTTTTGTGATATTTTTCACATGTCAAGATATGTGAAATGAACAGTACTTTATATTCTCATATATTTTACATAATAGTATCCAACAGAAAGATTCTTTTTTACCCCTCCGCCCATAGGGCTGTGGGGTCTTGTCGTTGCCATGTACGTACGTCCGTCCGTCCGTCAACATTTTCTTGTCCGCTAAATATCTGCAGATCTATGAAGTCGGGCCTGACCAAACTTTGGTGAGAGCTTCCTGAATGTTGACAGATGAAATGATTAGATTTTCAGATGGCTATGATGATGTCATGATTTTTAATTATTTTTTTTATTATTTATTGATGGCGTAGCTTTTGCACTGTCATGCCCATCAACATGTTCTTGTCCGCTGAATATCTGCAGATCTATGAAGTCGGGCCTGACCAAACTTTGGTGAGAGCTTCCTGAATGTTGACAGATGAAATGATTAGATTTTCAGATGGCTATGATGATGTCATGATTTAAAAAAAAATAAATTATTATTTATTGATGGCTTAGCTTCTGCACTGTTATCTATGCCCATCAACATGTTCTTGTCCGCTGAATATCTGCAGATCTATCAAGTCGGGCCTGACCAAACTTTGGTGAGAGCTTCCTGAATGTTGACAGATGAAATGATTAGATTTTCAGATGGCTATGATAATTTCATGATTTACATTTTTTTTTCATTTTTTAATTTATTGATGGCTTAGCTTTTGCACTGTTATCCATGCCCATCGGCAACCCTTGGTTGCATGTTTCGTTGTGAATATTGAAGGTTCCCTGATACAAGAAAGCCTGGTCCATTCATGATTCTCATTGAATGAAGGACAACATTTTTCTTAAATTTTGCTATTAAATCATTCTATTCTACATGACATATGATTTATTCTAAAACTTTTGCATGAACCATATTTGTGTCCACACATTTAACTGGTACAACATAATGCTTCAATTTTTGTCACCAAACATGTTACTGTACCTTGGAAATTATGTAAAACGAGTGATTAGGAGAGCCCATTTTTAGCCTGACTGTGTGCAATTTTGAATCAGTTTGCATACCTGGAGCTTATGCCCCCCCCCCCCAAAATAATGATAAGGGTGGGCCTGTGTCAATAAGTGTGTTTACTTGTTATCACACTTGTGCAATGCATAAATTGCCACTGATAAAGCTACACTTTCTTGCATGCTGTAATCCCAGCACACCACTCACGTGAAACCGAAGTCTGTTATATACGGTATCCAGGGATTTTTTGCAGGTTCCGATCCGAAACTCCCAGTTCCTTTTCGTAATTCATTATTGAGGGTCCAATTTTTTTAAGTGAATTTCGGCGCAAAGAGCCTGTGATCAATCACAAAACAGAGGTTTATTAACATGAAATTCAATACCCAGCTATGCAATCGGATCGATATTGAGGCTTCCAGAAGCTTTTTCTAGGAGTATTTCCTTCAGAAATCCTTTCAAATTGAACAACAACACTTTCGTTTTTTGTTTCATTTGAGTTTTGGGTGCCCATATGTTTTCCAAAACTAAACTGGCTCTAGATGCAGCCCTGATCCTACTTGACTTAAAAAAAACAGGCTGAGGGGTCCACGCACCTTTTAGGTGCTTGCCTGCAATTCATGTTAATAATTTTTGAACAACACAGCATTTAATAACATGAATAAACGGCATTTGGAATGATAACGATAAAGACAAATTCATTTTCAGATTGTATCTTTTAAAGCAGATATCTTTGCCAAAATAGACATTTTACAATAGAGAAAAACTATAAAATGTTTAATCATCTGGAATTTCCAGCAAGTCTCTGTCTATAAAATGTAAAATGAACGAAATGTAAAAAGAAAAATTGTCTTTACCATTATTTGTACATTTTCATGAAAATGACCCATACCCCTCTCAAGCAGGTCAAGGGGCTCATTTTTGGAAGAATAGTCGCACAGCAACCTGAGCCACAATCTCTTCTTTGAGATACTAATAAGAGAACATAGCTGACTGTGACTACTGGGCTGTATACATGTAATTTCACTTCCCCCTATCTTTTAACCCAGGAGACTATTTGAACTGGTGTTAACTGACATTGCTTAATTAGCAAAATGTTGTAAATATTAGGAGAATAACTATATTCTATGTCCGTTGGCTCCACGAATAACTTTCTAAAGTCCAAGAACGTTTTACCTCGGCTGACATCATGAATTTAGGGGATAACCCTGTTGTATTTGATGATTTCAAACTTAATACGTGGTTTTACAGTCGCAAATTGAGTTTTACTGGTGACGCATTAGCGGAGCCAGTAAAACGGATAGTTGTGACCGTAAAACCAAGCATTAACGGTCTCAAATCATCAAATACAACAGGGTTATCCCCATTCTAATCCAATAATACCACATGACAAGGTTTATAACCTTTTTTTCCATCATCAAAGCAGAGAAGTTTGTGAATAAAATATTTAGATCAAACATGTCCATAAGCAATGTTGCCCATTTAAACGGTGGTACATACGCATAAAATAGTTCATTAGATAAAAGAAGAAGAAAAAACCAAGACTTAAGATGGAATACTCAGTTTGCTTATGTGATAGGTTTATTCACGGCAAAATAAACGTCTAGTTTCATCAACAAAATTCATGTGACATCTTTTTCCGAATTATAGCATCGCCCTCATAAACTCTTCAGTTCACCACAACAAGCCAGCAAAGGACCGTTCTGCAACGAAATATCAATTCAGGAATTTACAGTTTGTGATTTATGCTGTGACTTACGGTGGAATAGCTGTACATTACTTCCCGTTTTGTTGTATATTTATTGCGCACCGACATCTCCGTCTTCCAGCTAGTCTCCTTTTGAAAAAGGGAAAGTGCCATACATGTATGAGAGGTACGTATCAGCCGCCGGTGGACTGCAACTGGAAGCCCCTGATGGCTGGGTGTCAAACACTGCACCCGAGACACCGAAGTCGCGATGGTGTCCTCCTACTCAAAGAAGTATGGCCCTCAGTCCACGATTATTTGATTTCTTCCACCACGTGGAGTATTTCTGTGTCAGATGTGTCTTAAAATGACACTAATATGTAATAAATTGTCCGATCTCTGCGTCGTCATCGCTCCATCAATACACTTCTTCAACCCATGCACTACCCTTGGGAAGCATGTCCCCACCCCTGGAGAACCGAGCCCCACCGATCTTCTAAACTAAGCTTCGCCCGACCCCATACCCTCACCCGACCCCATACCCTCGCCCAGCAGTAATCCAACATGGGACTGGTCTATCCAGCAGTAATAACACACTGGACTGGCCCATCCAGCAGTAATCCTACACAGGACTGGCCTATCCAGCAGTAATCTCGCATGGGACTGACCTATCCAGCGGTAATCTCACACTGGACAGACTGCTCTATGCAGCAGTAATCCCACGGCACATGACCTATCCATCTTACAAGGGATTGACCTGCATGTATCTGCCAGTAATCCCACATGGGACTGATGTTATTGTCTGTACCAGATAATCTATTCCAGACGGTATTGTCTGTACCACATCATCTATTCCAGACGTTATTGTTTGCTCTACATGTATGCTTTCAATACTGGTGCAGCTTCGGCGGATCACCCCGCAAGGCGAGATGTTGGGGTTCTCAGAACGCTTATGTATTGTCATTTCAAATATGTGCATTGCGAATAATGTGCAACCTCAAATGATGTGCCACCCTAAAGGGCTCGATCTGTTTGCAAAGCTGCAAATCTATCTAGAGTTTTCTAGGCTAGAGTCTACCCTATATAGAAATGATGTACCAAAATAGATGTCGTTGTCAGACTCAAAGGTCACTGGCTGAAAAATCAGAAAATCATATCCGGTCTCCTGTATCGATGACGGGTAAATATCCACGGTTGCAATTTTTTGTGAGTGGATATACAAAATGTAGGTCAAGTTCAACAATCAGGAAGTCATTGAAAGTCGCATATGCCTGTCCAAGATGAGGTCATATAAGGCAATGGCGATATCTGTACATCTATCAATAAGATATGTCCAGATCCAAGGTGTTGATTTCTACCAAACTTTGGGTTTACTTCACTCGTGGGACAACAGGAACCCTGTTGATTTTGAGGTCAAGGTCACATTACTCCAAAACTGAATCAAGTTCATCTGACTCTATTGTTGGGTTGAACTATTCAGTTTTCTCCCCAACATGAAAATGTCATTTGCCCTGTGGAGTTGTCTCCCCTGTTTGATTCATGTATGGAACCACTACATTCAGTTAAACTGTTGTGAAATAGAATCGTGCATTTACTAATTTAACTGAGAGAGGAACTTTTTTGGCCAGCGTTATAGTCGATTTCAGTTTCATTGTCGATTTCAGCTCTCAGCTCTTGGTTCAAGGTCACCTAGTTACCAAGAGTTACAGACAATTTGAAAATAAAATGTCACTTTCTTAAACATTGTACTGCATGGATCTTTCTCAAATTTGGTACACAGGTTCCCCTTGGGGTCTAGTTGTGCAGGATACCTTTTCTGGTCCGATTCTCAAATCCAATATGGCCACCAGGCAGCCATCTTGGATTTCCCCATGAAACTTTGTTATCGCGATTTCTCAGGAACTACTGCATGGATCTTTCTCAAATTTGGTATACAGGTTCCCCTTGGGGTCTAGTTGTGCAGGATACCTTTTTTGATCCGATTCGCAAATCCAATATGGTCACTATAGGCAGCCATCTTGGATTCCCCCATGAAACCTTATCGCGATTTCTCAGGAACTGCTGCATGGATCTTTCTCACGTTTGGTACACAGGTTTCCCTTGGGGTCTAGTTATGCAAGATACCTTTTCTGGTTCGATTCACCTTATCGTAATTTCTCAGGAAGTACTGAATGGATCTTTCTCAAATTTGGTACACAGGTTCCCCTTGGGGTCTAGTTGTGCAGGAATCCAATATGGCCACCAGGCGGTCATCTTGAATTTCCCCATGAAATTTTGTTATCTTGAATTTTCAGGAAATTACTGCATGGATCTTTCTCAAATTTGATACACAGGTTCCTATGGGGTCCAGTTGTGCAAGATACATGTACCTTTTTTTGTCTGTTTTGAAAATTCGATATGGCCGCATCTTGAATTTTCCCATGAAACTTTGTTATCGTGAAATCTCAGGAAATTACTGCATGGATCTTTCTCAAATTTGGTTCACAGGTTCCCCTTGTGGTCCAGTTGTGCAAGATACTGTATTTGTTCGATTCAAAAATCCAATATGGCCGCTACATGGCCATCTTGAATTCCCCCCTGGAAACCTTGTTATCGTGAATTCTCAGGAACTACTTCATGGATCTTTCTGAAATTTGGTACAAATTTTGTGCAAGATACCTTTTTTGGTGCGATTCGAAAATCCAATTTGCGCCTCAAATTAATATGGTATTCCCGTGTTGTGATGTTGCATCACAAGAGTCGACGGATCAAACGGTGGGGCATATTCTATATACATGTATGGAGTATAGAGAATATCCATACCTTCACCTTCTATATCAAGGAGTTCAAATGATTCCGAATTAAAATGTATTTCTTCAAATTTTAAATCAGTTTACTTTAGTCCAAGTGAACTGCCCAACCGTTTCGTCTGCCGAAGGGCCGGCTACACCAAGGGACGTCACTCTTGTGACGCAACGTCACAACTCGACAACTGCAGTCCACTGCATGTTTCGATCCAAGAGAGATAATTATGATTCAGACACTTTCAAAGTTTCAACATTACTGCACGGACCGGATCCCTTCAGTATTATGTTGTGTACCATCTTACTATTTTCGAGCATGGTATCTTAAAAGAGATATCTCAAGCTAGCCCAGTAAACAGAACGGAATTAACATTCGTTCCTAATTATAATATCTTAGGTCTGTTTCATAGCTCATGCCAAAGTGTCACAGATTTGTCTTCGCTTTCAGAACCCAATGATGACACGTGCAAAAAAAACAAAAACTACATAACGAAGACGAAGGATCCTCCGGGCATTCACTTTTAGACGAACTAACTTTGTTCATTTCAGTTGAACTATAAGAACCGACATTAAGTACAGTTTCTTGAAATCTTGAAACTTGTAAAGATAATATCTTGGTGTTTTCCAGTGTCCCTTTTTCGCTCAAATTCGAAATTCTGCAAACAAAATTACAAATCAGTCGTGTGTTCTTAGTAACAATGGACAAAAAGATCTTCTTGTCATTAGCTTACAATTATCGGACAGTGGTGGGCGCCAAGATCCTTCAGGATCTCTCGTTTTAACAACAAAAAAAGTCTTCATAACTGATACCTCAAAAATATGAAAACATGACAGGGAGCACATACTGATGAATCATAAATTCATCTTTATTCAGCTGACCATGGTAATTTTTTTCCATGCTGATATTTCAGTATATACATGTATTCTTCAAGAAAAATATGGTTTTGTTGGTTTTGGATTGAAAACACCTCATCGTATTACCGTCACAAACAAAGGAATTTGTCCCATGTAAACATCACATACCGGTACTTTATGATCACCTCCAAAGGATATGTGACTTTAATATGTGATGTTAGACCTGATAAAGCTGATATTTTTTCAATCTTTAAATCCAAAGTTTTAGATCTAGATGCTGAAAAACCAGCTTCGGAAATATGACTGATCAAAATGTGTATGCAATTGAAACTGAAAATGCCAGCGGCTCATGTTGATATGGGACCGCGACTCGGTTCAGTTTGCACATCCATATTGTCGTTTCGATCGCTGTCACTGCTGGACTCCATGGGAACTTCTGTCCTCCAAGTGAAAGAGTGTTCAAACTTTCGGTTCATTCGTTTCTTCCTGTTTCCGACAAATTTGTTCTCTTCGACACTTTCCTGACGTTCCCCTAAAGCACAACTAACGTCACAAACACCGCCAAATGTTGGAAAATAGGGGGAGATAAGCGATGGTTTTTTTTCCATTCCGATTTCAAACAACTCCGAGAGCAGAGTCATATTCACAAATTTAGAGCAAACTGCTCCCCAAATTCAAAATAACTCGTCAGATGATGTTTTCTGAGTAGCATTGCCACATAAAAATAAAAGATTGCATATCGAAAAAACCTTCGCAGTTCACCTTTAAATCGTGTTCACTTACCGGTACTCACCCAGTGTAATTTCAGATGTATATCAGATGTATATTGAAGGCGTATATTTGAAGCTGACCTTGGGTTCTTGATTTACCAGGGGAGTCAATAGGCGCATTATGTAGAAATCTCTACTAGATGTTTTCATGGACAACAATATTGTAACTTGGCTAGAACAATGGATTTATTCATTTTGTTGCTGAAAAATGCTCCAAACCATTTAAAACATGTGTATTGTTTTTTACTGGAACAGTGTGTTCATATGCAGCTGTTTGTTGAGGAGAAATATTTTTCCACCAAGCCTCAGAACAATGGCAGTAAATATATTTTACATGTAGAACATTGCATGTTATAGCATTATTATATTGACATATCAGTGATAGCCCTGCAGGGCCTGATGTACATCTGTTAATTAGAGATCTGGGACCAGTCTTACAATGCTTGCATATCTATTATCTTACGTTGAAGGCATATTTCACCATGTTACATGTATTTATGCATGCTTGGTAAAACCAGCCCCTGACGAGGTCCTGTGATATACCATCTACATACATGTACCATCTACATATTTAGTGTATAAACGTCACTGATACTGCATGATTTAGGAACTTGCACAAGGATTGTTTTGTAATTCATGTACAAATTACATGTAGCTTTCTTCCATGCCGAGCTTTGTTAGTACTGGTCCATCTACAATGCAGTCATGGTATTAGGTTGACTTACATAAAGTACAATGTACATAATTGGCAAGTATTTTATTTTTAATAAAAAAGTTGCTCATGTATAAGGAAATTTGGAATACATGAATACAAAATTGGACGAAGAAAATTTGACTGTGTCCCCGACAGTTGCTGATCGTTCCAAAAAATCTTTTGTATTGTAGCCTGGTCCAGGAAGTCGAAACGTCACCAGACGACGAACAACTGTCGTGACGTACAACCCTGATACTAGTCATTCCATGGATTTGGATGAGCGAAATACGTCTCTGTCTGAGGTGGACACAGAGTCATTATCTAGTCACCAAGGAGGCTTACAGAGAGGTGGTCTGCTCCGATCTAGTCTTCCGATTGTCAGAAGTCCAAACCGCAGTTTTGAGAGGCCATTAGGTAAGGCAGATAACCCCATCTACAGCTTACAGTGACCATTAGGTAAAGGAGAGAACCCGAACTACAGCTTTGCGAGGTCATTAGGTAAGGGAGATAACCCGAACTACAGCTTTGAGAGGTCATTAGGTAAGGGAGATAGCCTGAACTACAGATTTGAGAGGCCATTCAGGAAAGGGGCCATTAGGTCTGGGAGATAGCCCGAACTACAGCTTCGAGGGGCCATTAGGTGCGGGAGGTAGCCCGAATGAGCATTAGGTGCAGGCGATGGCCCAAAATACAGCTTTGGGGGGCATTAGGTATGGGAGATAGCCAAAACTATAGCTTGGGGGTCCATTAGGTGCGAGAGAGGGCCTAAACTACAGCTTTGTGGGGGGTCATTGGGTACGGGAGATAGCCCAAACTACAGCTTTGAGAGAGGGGGGAAAAGACCATTTGGTGCTGGAGATAACCTACAGCTTTTGGGGCCCATTAAGTAAAACTACATGTACAGCTTAGATGGACCACTAGAGAGAGATATCCCAAACCACTGCTTTGAGACTCCATTAGGTGATGGAGGACATTTAGGTCAGTGAGATCCAAAGCACAGATTTTAGGTCATTAAGTGAAGGAGATATAACCCAAAGCCACAGATTTGAGAGGCCATTAGAAGGGAGATAATCCAATGTACGCAGATTTGAAAAGTCATTTGGTGAGGAAGATAACCCAGACAACAGCTCAACAAGGCTACTAAGTAAAAGAAATACCCAAACTACCGCTTTGAGCGGCCATTAAGTAAGGGAAATAACCTTAACTGCACCTTTCAGAGGCCATTAAATAAGGGAGATAACCAAACTACAGATTTGAGAGACCATTAAGTAAGGGAGATAACCAAAATATTTTACAATTGGCTTGAAATGCTCATTATTTTATTTTGGGGGAGAGTAGGTGGCAATGCCAAATGTCTGTACAATTAGACATTTGTAGGAATAAGAATTCCCTCTTTATGTTTTATACTGACTTTCTGTATTAAATAGAACACCAGACAACTTCTCGCTCATCTGACCTTAATATCAGACATGCAATTGTTTACAGTTCCATAGTAACAGATTACGAGCTTTGTAAGATGCTCAGGCATAATAATACTGCTCGTTTTTGTGATGCATAAACAGTTTTGGCCAACATTCTTCCATTCACAAATCGGTTGCAGCAAAGGGAGATGTTCTTGAAGCAAACCACATCTTGAACTTTCATTAGGTAAGGGAGATAATCCAAACCACATCTTGAACTTTCATTAGGTAAGGGAGATAATCCAAACCAGATCTTAGAGCATTCTCAACAGAGACTCATGCCTTTGTGATAATGAGATCACGACTCTGAGGTAAATGGGAGCCATGTCTAGTTTAGTACCTTTATCTAGTGACTAATGTGTGCAGCTTAGCGCCATCATATGATGGAGACACTTGATGGTGACTGGCCGGAAGATCGGTTCATACTCCATGTAAGAATCACGAGACAAAGCATACAATAGCCAAGTCTGGGGACAACAATGTGTTTAGACTTACATGTGCCTTTTCAGCGACACAAAGACAATAGCTTCCTACATGAAGTATCTACTGGAAGATCATACACAAAAATCATACACGCCTTGCTCGCCCCCAAAATTACCTGAGAGGCTCTTCTCGTAGTAGGGAGTCTTGCAGGACTAGAATGAGCTTCAAGATGAATTAGGTAAGGGAGATAATCCAAACCACAGCTTAGTGTATTAGGTAAGAGAGAATCCAAGCAACCTGTAACTGTCTGGGTCATCTGTATGCGGTAAGACAGACCCTGGGTGCATGCATATCCATTTTCAGCCTACTTTTGGCAACTATTTTGGGGAATCCCAGAAATTAACACCATGTGATGTCGTCAGCCAATCAGCTAAACTCGACCGACATAACCCCAACATAACCCCAACATAACCCGCCATTTTTGAGTCGTACTGTCCTACTCGTTCAAAATTACAGATGAGGGAGATAACTCAAACCATAGCTTAGAGATCCATTAGGTAAGAGAGATAACCCATACTACAGCTTGGAGAGGCCATTAGGTAAGGAAGATAACCCAAACTACAGCTTTGATAGGCCATTAGGTAAGGGAGGTAACCTGAACTACAGTTTAGAGAGGCCATTAGGTAAGGAAGATAACCCAAACTACAGCTTAGAGAGGCCATTAGGAAGATAACCCAAACTACAGCTTATAGAGAGACCATTAGGTAAGGAAGATAACCCAAATTACAGCTTTGAGAGGTCATTACGTAAGGAAGATAACCCGAACTATAGCTTAGAGAGGCCATCACATAAGGGAGATAACCCGAACTATAGCTTGGAGAGGCCATTACGTAAGGGAGATAACCCGATCTATAGCTTAGAGAGGCCATTACGTAAGGGAGATAACCCGATCTATAGCTTAGAGAGGCCATTACGTAAGGGAGATAACCTGATCTATAGCTTAGAGAGGCCATTATGTAAGGGAGATAACCCGATCTATAGCTTAGAGAGGCCATTTGGTGTTGGGAGATAATCCAGACCACAGCTTAGAGATCCATTAGGTAAGGGAGATAATACAGAGCATACAAACCATGCATTCTCAACAGAGTCATGCCTTCATGGCAGTGAGATCACGACTCTCACATAAATGGAAGACGTCACTATTTTGACAGCGAGGCTCCCTCTTACATCATCACTCCAGGGAACTTTTTCCATCATTCAATTCCGAATTTGAAACAGTCCCAGGGCTTTAGTGGGTTTACTCTCTTATCAGCCCTGATGAATGAAGTGTGTGAAACCAGTGGCTAAATTTTATCAAAACAGTCAATGCGTTTGAAAGGGTTTGCACTGTAAATCGCAGAAAATACACACAACCGTTTAAATCCTTCTTAGACACTGCTACATAACTGAGCAATATTCGCAACATGTTCATGTATTGTTATACTTATATGAATTTCATGTAGGCCTAAACCAAAATTCTTACATGCGAACATGGAAATCAGAAATCACATATTTCTTGCTGTAGTGCAGCAAATCCAAACAACCAATAAAGTAGGTTCATACTTCATGTATGCAAGTATAAGAGGACAAAGCCTACAACAGCCAAGTCTAAATGTGTGTAAACTCTGGGTTTTTCAGCTGCTTGAAGGCCTACCATAATCCCTCTTATGATTCAATTCCCCTATCAAAATTCAATCACCCCAACGTGGGGAACAAAATTCAATCAGCTTTCTGAAATCGTTGAAATAACAAAGAAGTTACCTTATGAATTATCTGTATGATTTTGGACCATTTTGTCAACTTCTTGCAACCCGAACACGGCGATGTTTGCGCGAAGGTCGACGTTTCACGTTTATATATGATAATAGCCATCGAGAAACCATCCTTGACGGATAATGGAGTAAGTGGACCAGTGATTGGATCGTTAAGAGTAGCGATTCGATTGGCTAATGCCCGACATCAGCCATTCAGTCTCCATGGTTAGATATTTTTCGATAAAATGCCTAGTCGTGGGGATTCTTATTCAAAACTGACAGTCTTTCCCTTCATTTTGGCGCTCCAAAACTTTGTTTATTCTTTAATGCAAAAGCTACCCACAGCCACATCTAAGGATTGCTCGAAGTCCATAATTTGCTCATCTCAACGTTAAATGAGCTGGTCAGTCGTATCCACGCATGAAAAGATGTACAACAACAACAACAACATCGACCTCCACGCAAACATCGCTGTGTTCGGGGTTAACTTCTTGTTCTAATAAATTGGATCACCCCCAGATTTGATGTGGGAAATTTCACTCGCTGTTATTGAATTATTAGAGGTATTAACCATAGAAAATAGACTCTCACATGAAATATTCATCAATAAATCGGGCCTGTTGTACAGGAAAGGTATTGGGTACACATTTATATGTGTGTTTGGCACATACTTCTACTTTTTATTTACTTGGTTAGAATTTCTATACTGTGAAGGTGGCCGCCTCGTCTCGGATAGATGTGTACTGCCTATAAGCAGCCTGGGTAGGATTTTGATATCCGAGTTGTTGTTGCTTTTACTGTCATATAAATGTGTACCCTTTTGTTTTTGCTTTTTCAGTTTATTCTACTCCAGCCATCTTATTATCAGTCATGTCAGTGTTCCTAAGCTACATTGAAAAGTGTTGGAAATGACATTTTAAAATTTTGGCGAATGAAAATAAGTCTTGTCGTGGTTAAAAGCCCTAAGAAAATTCAGAAGCCCTTGAAAATGCCCCAAAAAGGAATCATTATGCATTTGTTTTATTCAAGTTTGTCCACATCAACAAACCCAGTGAGAGGAGCATCTACCATGTCTTTATGATGTTCCATTACTTTTTCAGTGAAATGTTCAATATATCATTCAGTGAAAATTGCTGAAAATGCCTCAAAATATCCTTGAAAATACCTCAATTGACACAATAACCTTGAAAATGTCTTCATATTAAACTAATGCAAGAACTTCTGTACATGTGCAGTCATTGGTGTTTATATGTGTATATGCGTCCAATTTTATCATGGTGTAGATGTGTATTGTTTTGCTTTTGGCCTACATGTACATCAGAGCTGCCAAGTTGGACTGATTAAATATCTTGAGTCTATGCGAGCGCAAGCGTTCGCCCTAGACGTGGGGCCGCTAGAGCTCTACAGATGCTCAGAAATGCATTTGGGGCATTTTGAGGCAATAAAATGACATCAGAGATTAACACACTTTCATGAAAAAAAGCAGACAAATTGCGAGATATCGGCCATGCTGGCGGAAGTACGCGCCACAAATAGGCAAGACTATGAGTAGTCGCCCTTGGCTACAATTACGCGCCCCAACTACTATTATTCGCCTAAAGATATATACGGACCACAGTACATGGACGTCGTCGATTCTGGGACAAACGGCGAGCTAAGAGCTAAAAATGTTTCATCGGACACTTCGCATCTATGTTTTATTGTAAATAAAATCATAATTTGCCCAATGTCTGATTTTGAGAGAATAAATTCTGTTTTACCGTGAGATTTGCAAGCGCGAGACCGTGAGACCGGGAGGCCTCTCTAAATATCTGGAGACTCGCGGCCAATCCGTGAGACTTGGCAGGTCTGGTACATTCATACAAATGTCTGCCAATCCTTCCATCTATCATGTCTATCCAATATCCATATTACATGTATGTTGTTCAGGGTTTCTATGCTACAAGAAGAAACAGGAACTTGATAATGTGGTGTCTAGCTCTATAATTGCACTTATCTTTATTGCACCAGTGTAAGCGTCCTGTCTGCTGTATTCAGTGTTTTAATAGGGTGAATGACAGGTGTCTGGTTCCATGTTTTTTCAAAGATTTGTTTCTTTGAAGCAATAGGTACGCAACTTAGCTGGGTGATCACGATACGACTGAAATAATGTATACATATATTGTTGAAAGCGACGTTAAAACCTAGATCACTCACTCGCTCACCCTATGCTGCATGCGTAGTAAGTGTATGATAAACTCCATGAAAGTTTCCACTTCGCTCCTTTCAAGACGTTGAAAAAGTTGCTAATTTCTCATGAAATGCTGTAAAATTTAGAAAGCATGTGAAATATGTGTTCAACTTCTGTAAATGCTGTATTACAATGTAACTTTTATATATGGCTGTTATTGGGTGTAAAAGGATCCCACCAGTTTGGGGTCAAAGGTGTAAAAAGATATAGAGGACCCAAATGTGTGATCTGACTGAAATATTGAATGCGGTGTTAAATCGGGCTGGTTTTGGGACCAAATTTTTTCAACCACTTTCTCTTTTCATCTTTATAAAAAGGTTCAAGTCATAAGTATTTATTGGGACACGCCATGATATCCCCCGCCTTTGAAATCAGTGCTTAATGAATTGATGCACCTCATTGACCACTTTCATAACCCCTGCTGTTTTGTGCTGGAATGAGCTAGTGATGTCAAGTGGGGTGAGCCGCAGCTACTGATACATGTACATGTTAACTCAATGTAAACTGTGAATATAATAGAGCAAAACTCCTGACAATATCTACCCAATTTTCGTTCTGTTTAGGGATTTTTAACCTGAAGAGATGCCCATTTCAGAAATGTATAGTTTGATAAATATTTTCTTTTAAATCATGGTGAATTAGTTACCTAAAAAAGATAAATTCACCTTGAATTTGTGGGTTATACCCATGCTTGTTTTTGTTGTTGTTTTTTTAAATCATTTTCCTACCGACGTAGGCGCTCATTTGCAAATTGTCCGGTAATGAGTTGGTCCATCCGAATCCTTTCGTCGGCAAAATAAGGAGAACCGTTGACATTAGAACCTTGATTTTTGGCATGAATGTGCATTGGGGGACTTACCAGCAAGTTCTGAGCTGACCTACTTTTGATGAAAATTTGATCCACTATTAGGCGACCTATAACATTACACTTGGACCCCCAAATCATCTAGGTGACCTATAACATTATGCTTGGAACCCCAAGTCATCTTCCTAACCCTACTTCGTAGGTTCTGTGACGTTAGTCGCACTTACTCATGTTCAATTAGAATCACCTCAAAAAATATATATCCATGTATATATTTCTCATCTAGTGTATTGTAGCATTATTAAAATATAAATCTCCTTTCTGAATCCTAAGTCGTATTCTTGTAATATTTAAAAGAAAGCATGTAAACAAAAGTTCCAGGAGCCGAGTGGAATATTCTGCGATAGGCCAACAGATAATGACACTTTAAAAGCTGCTGACACACGACGCACATGTAAATCAGAATATAATCCAGCAAAACAAAAACAAGAAAAGAAATATTTTTCAAACTATACATTTCTGAAACGGGTATCTCTTTAGGTTTAATAATCCCTAAACAGAATGAAAATTGGGTAGATATTGGCAGAGTTTCGCTTGATTATATTGTGATATGCATGCAGTTTGCATTGAGTTAACATGTAACAGCAGCTGGAGCTTACCCCAATTGACCTCGCTAGCCAGGTCCCGCGCAAAACAGCAGGGGTTATGAAAGTGGTACATGTATATGATGAGCCTACATGTATATCGTAATTTGTTCATGTGTAAATGTGTCTGTCATGTATGTTTGTCAAAAAAAACAAAACATGGGGGTTGTTTGTATCAGCTTGGGCATTTTTGCTGTGTGAGTACAGTGCTGGAACTTGCACGTTTGCCCGGGGCAAGTAAAAATTGGCGCGGGCAAGCACATCGTTTATGTCAGCTGCCCGAATGCGCGAGCAATATTTTTGTGACAAAGTTTTATTGTGGTGGATCTCCGAGGACGAAAACCATAGAATGTTCTGCTTTTGTTATCTTGTTTATCCATGCTTCTTCGTAAACTCGCTTCAGACAAGTTGCCAGACATATATAGCCGATAAAATTATATATGGAACTCGCTGCATTACAGTCGAATGTAGTGATTTTATCGCATTTATTCATCAGTTAGTTTCGTCTGCGAAGCCATCTGTGCACATGTCATTCAAGTCAGGCACCCGGTTCTCGAAGCTTTCTTTCTGTATGACGACGGCTTCTGACTCATTTGGAATGCTACGGTACATGTATGTATTCTCCGGGTTTTGTTTTTTCATCGAACAGGCTTGTTTCTGCCCATATTATTGTAGATTGAAGCGAGCGATTCCGAATATCAGAGAATGCAAAATATGTTTACCGTTGCTGAGAAACGCTAACGTAAATGTGGTAAAATGGAGCATTATCTAAATCTTACGAAGTCGGCGACTCCTCTTTCACTAGAAATAAGGAGTATGACGATGTCAAATGGAAACGAACTTTCGTGAATAGTTGGACCGTCGATTTCCTGTGGGCTACGGCGATTGAGATGGATGGATGAAATATGAGGGCAAGTAAATTCTAATGAGGGCAATCAGTCATCAGAGTTTGCTTGCCCTCATGGCAAGTGCCCAGAAAAGTTAAGTTCCAGCACTGGAGTATTTTTTATGGGGCCTACTATTCATCAGCCCGCTTTAAAGAAATCAGCTCCTGAGCTGATTTTATTGGGTCTTTCAGTCCGTCTGGTATTTCAAAATACATGTACATTGTACAAGGACCCTCTAACCAAGTTTCAAGTCATTACTCGGGCACTGTGCACAATATCCTTCTCCCCATCAGCAGGTCATAGTAGCTAGGATAATTGAACAGTCTACAGCACTACTTGTCAAGCTGTATTCAGGCTGACCAGTGGTGATTGACATATTTATATGAACCATATCAATCAGGGAGAATAACTCTTACTGCTGCAATTCTAATTTCCCAAGCTTATGCTCTAATATTGTGATGTTTAGTCTAGTAATAGACATTTTGTCTGGTATATATTCATGGGAATTTAAATAATATAAATTATTACACCGGCTAACTTTTAACAATGACGTTTAAAATAGTTCACATTCTTTGACGCTAACCAACCAGAATTGTTGTCCATGCCTGTCACAATAGATCATAAAAACATGGGTGTTGACCAACATTTAAATTCTGACAGATTTCTCAACACCTTATCATGCTAAGCTTCCAGTACATGAGTAATGTTTGCTGTGTAATTGCAGCAATGACCGTGTTTTTCCCACACCTGGCTTGGATGATATTTCCTCATAAATAAATCGTGGAAAACCATGGAATTTCATCCTGCTGTTTCTGCGATTGCATGTACATGTATTCAATATGAAGGATTTGTACAAATTAATAAACTGTGTGCAAGTCTATAGTGTTCTGACACATTAGACTGTGGAATGCTAAAACTAAGATTGACTACATGATCATTTCTTTTACATTTCAGGGCTTGTCTTCCTAAGTTTTGGTGATGAGACAAAGAGAGCATTATTACCCAATGAAATCACTCATTTGGATACAGTACGGGCCTTGTTTGTGCGATCGTTCCCAGATAAAATCAATATGCATCTATTTGTCTCCCGTCCACAGCTGAAAATATACATTCAGGACCAGAAATCTCGCCATGTATTCTACCAGCTCGAAGATCTCAGGTTTGTCACATACTGGAAATGGTTTAATGGTGGAGAGGGCCCGGGGAGCGCAAGAAACTGTGTACAACTATCTGAACTAATTTAACCATGAAAACAGAATAGTTCAATGGTCAACAACTTAGAGATACATGTAATGTTAAAGCAGCCTGATGGAGGAGGGCAAACATATTGAATGGTAAACCCTGTTTTCATGGAGCTTTCCCAATTCTAGTATTTTTACCCCTCAACACGAATAGGTGAGTGAGTGGGTGAGTAGGATTTAACGTCGTTTTCAACATTGTTTCAGTTATATCACGACGGTGCCTACATGTGCCAGAACACGAGTGTCCACAGTTCCTATTATTCTGGACACTGATCAGCCTAGTCAGTACAGCACCCGGTCACCCATCCAAGTATTGACCGAGCTCAACGCTGCTTAACTTCGGTGATCTGACGAGAACCGGTGTGCCCAACACGAATAGGTTGCCATAGGTTACCAGTGTAGATTTCATGGTAACCTGTTGAGAGGTTACCATCAGCACTCCTTAAATTGAGGCCTGGTACATTCTTGTCTGTGTCCGGCTGAATTTACTTACATGTACATGTATGTCCGTGGTTCCTTTAGCTTGAAACAGTTTATATTGATACATTTATTGGTAAAGCAGTGAGAAATTTTGCTATTAAATCATTCTACTCCACATATGATTTATCCTAAAGCATTTGCACAAAACAATATTTTATTTCGGTGTAATATGAAATAACTGGCAGGGGAATTCCTGCAGTATCGAACCCTTTGTTAGCTTGTTAACATTTTTCTTCAATTTTGCTGTTAAATCATTCTATTCTACATCATATGATTTATCCTAAAACTTTTGCATGAACCATATTTGTGTCCACACATTTAACTGGTACAAAATAATGCTTCAATTTTTGTGACAAAGCACGTTACTGTACCTAATATAATATATATATAGTATATTGTGCTGTACGTTGCAGGGATATTCAGGACCATTCAATCCTGAAATTACAATACTGTGATAGCCATGAACCCCAACGGGTCAAAGAATATACCAAAGTACGAGGGAAGTCTATCCTCTCCCCACCATCACAGAGGTCACCTAGTCTCCATAGCGACATCAGGAGAAAACCAATATTTGATCAGGTACTGTAAACTCAAACATCATGTTGCAGTCTCTCTGTTTTTAATAAGGAGAGTGATCCATGATTCTCACTCCCCATCACTCTCAATCCCCATCACTCTCACTTCCCATCACTCTCACTTCCCATCACTCTCACTCCCCATCACTCTCACTCCCCATCACTCTCACCATCACTCTCACTTCCATCTCTCACTCCTCATCACTCTCACTTTCCATCACTCTCACTCCCCATCACTCTCACTCCCCATCACTCTCACTTTCCATCACTCTCACTTCCCATCACTCTCACTCCCCATCACTCTCACTCTCTCCATCACTCTCACTCCCCATCACTCTCACTCCCCATCACTCTCACTTTCCATCACTCTCACTTCCCATCACTCTCACTCCTCATCACTCTCACTCCCCATCACTCTCACTCCTCATCACTCTCACTCTCCATCACTCATCACTCTCACTCCTCATCACTCTCACTCCCCATCCCCATCACTCTCACTCCCCATCACTCACTTCCGATCACTCTCACTTCCCATCACTCTCACTCCCCATCACTCTCACTTCCCATCATTCTCACTCCCCATCACTCTCACTTCCCATCACTCTCACTCCCCATCACTCTCACTTCCCATCACTCTCACTCCCCATCACTCTCACTCCCCATCACTCTCACTCCCCATCACTCTCCAAAACTTCTCTCCAGGAGCTCAGTTTTTGATCACACTCCTGAAATCTAGAAATTCCCATTCTATTGGAGAGTGTGATCACTCCCGCACTTCTCCCGCAAAACAAAGTCCAGGAGAGTGATCTACACCTCTCGCAGATTTACAAACTTGAGAGACTGCAACATGTCCAATGAAACAGTCTGTATGAACTTTGGACAAACAGTCTGTATGAACTTTGGACAAACAGTCTGTATGAACTTTGGACAAACAGTCTGTATGAACTTTGGACAAACAGTCTGTATGAACTTTAGACAAAACAGTCTGTATGAACTTTGGACAAAACAGTCTGTATGAACTTTGGACAAACAGTCTGTATGAACTTTGGACAGTCTGTATGAACTTTGGACAAACAGTCTGTATGAACTTTGGACAAACAGTCTGTATGAACTTTGGACAAACAGTCTATGAACTTTGGACAAACAGTCTGTATGAACTTTGGACAAACAGTCTGTATGAACTTTGGACAAACAGTCTGTATGAACTTTGGACAAACAATCTGTATGAACTTTGGACAAACAGTCTGTATGAACTTTGGACAAACAGTCTGTATGAACTTTGGACAAACAGTCTGTATGAACTTTGGACAAAACAGTCTGTATGAACTTTGGACAAACAGTCTGTATGAACTTTGGACAAACAGTCTGTATGAACTTTGGACAAACAGTCTGTATGAACTTTGGACAAACAGTCTGTATGAACTTTGGACAGTCTGTATGAACTTTGGACAAACAGTCTGTATGAACTTTGGACAAACAGTCTGTATGAACTTTGGACAAACAGTCTGTATGAACTTTGGACAAACAGTCTGTATGAACTTTGGACAAAACAGTCTCTATGAACTTTGGACAAACTCGAAGGAAATTCCAGCAGACAAACCTTTTCATTGTGCAGAGATTTCACACCGATAGATGTATGTTAATGATTGACTGTAACCATGGTAACTCATGTACATGTACAATACTTACATACCTTCATCAAGCCTGAGAGTGAACATGTGACATCTCTAATAACCCCTCCCCCCCCCTTCTCCCGCAAATCAGAATGAGGTATAGCCCCTCTTCATATTATGGCTTCAAAGATCATGATAGGTTAATGTCCTGTACCTTAAGAGCTTCTGAATGAGGCGAACAAATCACTGCACAAAAATGGTAAGCATATTTACAACTTCCTTGGTACATGTACAGTTGTTGTTGGACAAGAAACATATTACTTCTCAACTGTACAAAAGTATACTGTCTGTATTTTATGCTTATTGAATGTATTTTCATTTTCAGGCATCTGCCAAATCAAAAAGCTTGCCAGCATCAAATTCCATTAACCCCCGCGATCATACACTTGCGAAAGGACCGCAGCAAATGCAAGAGCTTCCAGAGATTTGTTACCGACCTCTGACCCCAGACGTGGCTCATACATCACCTGATGTTCGCTGGCGGCTGCAGCAGCCCACAGAAGAGCAACGACGGATGTTACCCGAACGCCCCTTCTCACCAGACAGATTACCCTTAGGAACAATCCCCGAGAACCGACAGTCCTCTCCGGGATCGAGGAAACTTCCACCGCGTTGTGACCTTGAGGGACAGAGGTCAGGTCAATCTACGCCGACCCCACAGGACATTGCGGTGGCTGCTTCCACGTTGTCTGGACGAAGCACACCAACAAAACCACCACTGTCACAGTATTTAAGATACCGACCACTATCACCCTCAATTGAGCATTTAGCGCGATCACCCGCTGAGGGTCCAGGACAACATGGACGGGAAAGGCCCTCTCATCGTTACTATGGTGACAATTTAACTGTTTCTCCACCAACAAAGACTCCAGCTCCAACGTATGTGGCTAAGAGTGTCCGGGCCATCACTACATTTTCTCCGCTGAGGGCTACAGGACCTACTCAAGCAACACGTAAGATGGTTGGACAAGAATGTTGTGTTATAACACTATCTGCTGCTTGAAATAATTGAATTTCCTACCAAATGCAGATTATATCAAAGATCTATCCCACTGGTTATTGTATTCCAAAAGATGAAAGCCTGTTGCAATCTTGAATGCATGTTCTTCGACAAAGGGGCACAGATCTATAAAAGTCATTGTCTTTCAGTCTCACCTTTCATGAATATCAGGGAAAGATCGCAGGAGTGGTGAAAATCACTTTCCTCTTTGAAATTTTTCCTCTTTCGTCCGAGATGGTACATTCTTGTCTGTGTCCGGCTGAATTTACTTATGTCCGTGGTTCCTTTACATTGTAGCTTGAAACAGTTTATATTGATACATGTATTGGTAAAGCAGTGAGAAAAAATTTGAAAATGTGCATTTTGGTAGGACCATTACTAATCCGATCGAATTGTTTGAGAGGCATGAAATTCCTGGTTTGTGCTGTGGTGTAGATGTTTCAATGGATGTGATGTATGGGAATATGCATTACTTCAAAAAGTGTTATCAGTGATTATGTGGAAGTGTTACTAATACACCGATTATACCATTATACATGTAGATTAATTCTGTAAATTTGGACCACAATTAATTACCGTAAATAGTCTGCATATTTTCAAAAATGTTCATGGTCAGGCCACTCCAAAAGATTTATTGTCTCCCATGAGACACGAGACTCACAGATTTGCTCCGTCCGTCATTCCATCATTCTGTCGCACTTTCCCTTTCCTTGTGAACACAATCTGTCCGATTAACATCAAACTTGGACAGTGGGTTGCTATGAGTAAGAGGATGGCTGGGGTTGTTTTTCGGCAACCTGCTTAATCCAATATGGCCGCCATGGCCTTGACATCTACTCAGTCATGGTACATGTACATATGATCTTGTGACTGCATGGTCCATGTGTGAAAGTTTGTCAGTTACTTGCCGAAGGGCGGTGGTTCTCTCCGGGTACTCCGGCTTCCTCCACCAACCAAACTGACTGTCACCATATGAGTGAAACAAACTTGAGTGTGACATTAAGCCAAATTCCCTCCCTCCCTCTTGTGACTGCAATAACGCAAAAATGATTTGTCTGATTGACATCGAACTTGGACAGTGAGTTGCTATGTATGAGAGGATGACTGGGATTGTTTATCAGCAACCTATGTAATCCAATATGACTGCTTGACCCCTATTGAACAATGTTACATAACCTAGTATGGCGTGTCTTGTTGGACACACCGGTTCTCGTCAGATCACTGAAGTTAAGCAACGTTGAGCTCGGTCAATACTTTGATGGATGACCGGATATACTGGCTGGGCTGATCAGTGTCCAGGATAATAGGAACTGTGGACACTCTCGTGTTCTGGCACGTGTAGGCACCATCGGGATATGACTGAAAAATGTTGAAAACAACGTTAAATCCTACTCACTCACCCCTGCTACACAACCTTGTGACTGCATTATAACTCAAAAACTGTTTGTCCTACTTCATGTAGGAACTATTGTCTGGGTCTTTGTGTCGCTGAAAAGGCACAGGTCTAGACACATTGTTGTCCCCAGACTAAATAAGCTTCTCACTGCAAGAACTAAAAACAGTTTGTCCGATTGACTTCAATCTTGAACAGCGGTTTGACTGAGCTGATGACTGGGATTGTTTTTTACCCATTTGCATAATCCAATATGGCCACCATGGCCTTGACCCCAGATTCGGCCATTCTAAAGCTTGTGACTACAATAATTGATTCACCAACTGACATTCGGTATAAGAGTAGCAATGGCTGCATATGATTTGTTTGTTTTCGCCAACCTTCCTGACATGATCTACATATATCACATCTCGCTATTACCATATTTCACATGTTCACATTTCAGAACTAAACCAGGGGTCGAAATTGCTATATATTTGCAGGACATGTCCGGCAGAAAATTGGCACTGTCCTGCAGGTTTTCAGTCAGTTTACATGTACATGTATTTTAATTATGTACCGGACAATTCTTGACAAATGTCCTGCAGGTATTTCATGAACATTTCGACCCCTATAAACTATCTCATATCTCGAATCAACTGCATTTCTACATGTTGACTGTCAAATAATTTCTTTTCAATTGTCAAATAATGTTTTTAATTTCTTTTCAATTCTTTTATAACGAACAAAATTTAAGCACTCGATACACAAACAAAAGTTCCAATTATTCAATGTACATGTACATCATTAGAGACATTACATTCAACATTGTAACATTGTGTTAATGACATTTTCTTGCACGGTCCCAGCATGGTTACAGTAACTGACTTGGTTTTGGCATGTCTTCTTGGCATATCTCATTTCTCCCATAGACCCACAAGAATAATCTCCCACCAAGAAATAGTGGGGTCCGCAAGATTCTTTTTTATTTGTTTGTCAACCTAATTTCTCTTAATTTAAACTAGATCAGATATACCCGAATTTGACCCAGCTTTGGAGCAGGGTGATTATAACTTAGTAATAAAAATGGGTTTACATATAACCTATGAACCATTCCTAACCTTACCTCTATCACCAATATCCCGCTTACCAGGGGAAAACCGTGACCAAACAGGACGCTCAACGTCGAGACATTCACTCGCCTTTGCTCCCATGTCTGTCGAAAGTCTACAACAACATTCCAAGCTGCCACAAGATGCCCTGGATGGCTTGGGTAGATCACATAGTATCAGTCCACAGAAGACCTGGGTGTCTAATCATGCGAATGGCCAGCCTTGTCAGCGTAGCCAGAGTTATCGAGTGCCGGTGGACCAGCGAGTGGAATCTAGGTCGAGGACACGGACTCGGAGCGTCACCCCTCAACCACAGGTCACCGATAATGATCCAGCGTCCAGGTAAGATCTGTGCATGTCCGATCTCATTAGAAAACATGAATTCACACTGCGAAAGATATCGACCGAACTAACCTGTTCATCATATCCATGTCTTGTCCAGATCTGCTCGTCAGATCTGACAGCCTCGCCTCAGTTAAAAAAAACACCTTTTTAAATAAATTTTCTTAAATGAGCCTTCTATAGCACCATGAATAATAATACCTTGATTATTCAACTTTTCACTTACACATTCTTATTTTTCAAAGCTGGCATAAATGTTCTCACTTGTGATGTCTTTTTTTTTTATAGTAGATAAAGGCAGATAAGCTAATAGATATACCAGGTACATGTTAGCATTCCATACTTATTCTCATCTTTTCTAATGTCTGTGCTCTAGGTTCAGGATGGACCAGATGGAGGCTCAGTTGGCAAACTTGACGGCCTGGGTTCACACTGCGACCAAGGCGGCAACATCCGGCAGCGAGAGTGAGCATGTGTCGCGATCGAGCAGCGCCCGCAGTATCCAATCAGAGAGTGGCCAAACTACCTCATCCAGTGGCAGTACGTGTTCTCCTCACACAAACGATAAATCGTTATGGTTTCCATGGATACACTGGATATTCTCTCAGCAGTGCATTATGGGAGATGTCTTGGGTTCAAATTCAAATAAATGTTTAAAACTCTTAGATGGAAATCTTGCTCTGTATTTTCATATGCTAGGATCATGAAAAAAAAGCATGTCGTGCAGTCATGTTCAACAGAGGTTTAAAACAAAGTATTTACAGCTCTTGGGATGGTGGGGGAGGCAAGGGAGGGGTGGCGAAAGTCCTGCAGGAAAATGTGGAGTATTGTGGATTCGCTTCATTTGGGTCTGTCACCTAATCGAACTATCAAAGCTTTAAGGCATTCTTACCTCAATCCTGCTTTCATGGCTTCGCTGGATGAATAATTTTCATGACCAATACTCTCCTATCTTCTAACATGTAATTATTATTACATTATAAACAATATTCATGACTGCCCAATGTAGAGATATTTTTTAAGAAGTCAAAATATATCCTTCCCTCAAATGAAATATCTTGGGTTAAAAATAATGGAATTTACCAGTGGATTATAATTTCCCCCCCCCCCCCCCTGCTCTATCACAACGCTTTTATGGTGAGACATATATATTTAATATATGGCATGGTTTATTTTCAGGTGTAATAACTTTGGTCCCGATACCTAGAGGTACATGTATTGAAAATATGTACATAGACAAATTGCTTTTTCAAAGTATAAACAACAACGACAACACTGTATATATCAATATACGTATCATACAAGCTATTGCCAGCCTTTGTTTTATGCATGCCTGGGTGTGTATCTGTTTGCAGGTGTTCATGCTTAAGGATATTACAATGATTACATGAGACTGGGATTCATTTCTTCATTATTCGACAAATTGATCCAATACGCAAGTTTGCAAACTGTCATGGTAGTAATTGCCCCTGTCCGGTACTGGGCAGTTTGATTTACGCAGTGAGTGACGAATATCCATACAAAATGACGATCTTGTGGCAACGTCGTACTGTAACGTTGAGCAGCAATCTGATATGACATCCTTATGACGTCAGCGAAGGACAATATGCTTTATACATGTATAAGGATGTCCGCTAGCATTACAATTAGTAAATCTGACCTGCAACATGGATATCAAAACACAACTTGATACATTGACAAGGATGGTCTGTCCTGCCGATGAGACCATTTTCAACTTCTTGGAATTCCCGTTTGCTCGAACTATTTTTACCCCTCGGCCTGATCGGGCTCAGGGGTATTGTTGTCACCCCGTTTGTCCGTCCTCTTTTACCCCAGACTCACATATTTTGAGAACTACCGTACTGAGGGCAGGTCAACGAAACTTCCGTCCAATAAAGAATGTAATCTGTAGATGTGCCTTTTGTATGTTTTGTTGGTCTGGTCCTGTTTGTCTGTCCGTCCTCTTTTCTGTTCATCTGTATCGTGGTTCGATTCCAACATTATCTATTTTCGACCTTCTTTTGGCAAGTTTCTCAAATCTAATAGTGGTCAAATCATTTACATAATACTATTTTCCTGTATTCAGAATTGTTTTCTTTCCATTCTACTTCCAAACTATGTATACAACAATAACATTTCCCTACATCAAAAACAAAATGTGTCTTCGCCCCTATTTCTTCTAATTTTCTGAACAGCATTTTTATTAGTCTTAGAAGCAGGAAAAATCCATCTTTATGTCAACTGAGGTTAAATACTGTGACATGGATATGTCATTTATCCCAAGAACTGCAAAGATAGCCAGTGAAATGTGTAGAATGTTTGCAGAATTTCTCTCCATAGCAGCCTGAAGTTAAGTTTTGCCGTCTGAATAGGCCAATGAGATCACAACTTGTCCATCCGTCTGTCTCTCAATGCATCCATCTGTTCGCCTGTCTGAAATTCGTTTCTGTGCAATAACTTGAGAACCGTTCAGTGGATTCTTTTCAAATTTGGTATGCATATACCATGCCATGAGGTGTTGACTGGGATTGCATTTCGACCACTTTCAGCAATACATGTAGGTGGCCCCACCTGGTGATAAAATTCTATATGCATTTCCAAGCAATAACTTGAGAACCTTTTATCGGATTCTTTTCAAGTTTGGTATGTATATACCATGCCACGAGATGTTGCTTGGGCTGGACTGTTGAGGGGCTGAGGGGTTGTAGCACCTCTGGTGCCTCATGTTATGATCTCTTTTCAAGTTTTCAGTCGCCGTAACTCAAACGTGGGCAAGGGAAAATGACTGTTAGTCACTCCTCGACATTGTTATTTGGCTCTGTGGCATTCAGTGTCGACCTGGGATGATGTCCTGAATGACGGCCATTATAGTTGTTATTTGTTGTAAAAAATTTGGGGGCTCATTGATCCCTTGATGCATGTAGGATTAGCTGTTACTCTAGTGCGGGACCAATGACTATCATCATCATCATTCAGACTGTGTGAAATGCTTGTTTGGTCAATTCAAGGTTTTCTCAAGGAATCATTCAGTAATCTGGTTTCTATCCATGTTACTGTCTGTCTCACATTATGCTGCGGCGAGGTTTTCGTGGATTTATCAGTTAATATAACACAGTAGCTGTCGAAACTCACCATATATTCCAAACTCTATCTGTGCAATTATTTGTCATCACAAATATTTTCCTGACATGAGAAATTGTTAAAAAATATCGCCAAAGCTTGTCTCGTCCGAGCAACCGACGTACATTGCTGTGAAACCAACCGGACAAGTCCATTTTCACCCACAGGAGAGGCACAGCGCCAGGGGAAGTAACTCATCCCGCATATTCTGCACTGAAAGCAGAAGGAAGAATTATCTCCCCTAGCACACTACCACACTCCGGCTCATGGGCGAAAATGGACTTGCCCGGTCGTTGGCATGATCGGGTCTACAATATGCGGTTGCTCGGACGCGAAAATCTTTTGAATTTTTTTTAACAATTTTTCATGTCGGGTAAATATTTTTGATGACAAATAATTGCACAGATAGAGTTTGGAATATATGGTGAGTTTCGACAGCTAATGTGTTATATTAACTGATAAATCCATGAAAACCTCGCCGTAGCATAATGTGAGACAGACAGTATACATGTAGATACATATTTATTTCTAATAGACAATTTTCTTGGGGATCCAGAAGAGACACTGCTGAATGTTTGTTGCACCATGACATGATTTCACCAATATTTGTGCACTCAGAATAATAAACAACACCTGGTCAACAATATTAACATGTCATGGTCAAATGTCATTTCTGTAGTCCGTTTCTTTAAAACCGGCATTTTGCTGAGAAGCAACAGGAACTTGATAATGTGATGTCTAGCACTGTAATATCACTCGTCTTTATTGCACCATGTAAGCGTCCTGTCTGTGTCTTGTGCGCTGTCCTCAGTGTTTTATAGGGTCGATGGAGGGTGTCTGGTTCTGTGAATTTTTTTTCTTTGAAGTAGCAGGAACACAACTGGGCTGGGTGGTGCGCAGTTGGTTCGTCGTGATATAGCTGAAATATTGTTGAAAGCGACGTTAAATTCTATTCACTCACTCACCTTCTTTAAAACCGATCACTAAACACTACAGATAACGTACATCAAATTAGTCGGAAATATATGTAAAATGTAATGGAATGAGACTGATGAAAAATTTAAAATGGGACTTATTGAAAATCCTGGTATGTTAGTAGCTGCATGAATAATTTGAGCCTGTGGACTGCACTTCCAAATTTTCTTCCCCTGGTGACTGCATGCTGTTTGTCATTATTTATTATTATTATTATTTGGAATGCATTATAAGAGGGGGGGGGGGATATTTCTGTCTACATGTATGTAAGTTAGCAAAAGTTCATGGACAGGATACATGCAGAAGGAGTTCATCGATAAATTTAGCAGAATTTATTGATCCTTGATGATCTGTCGATTACTTGAATTATATTATAACAGCCAGGGAATATCATAGATGTTATAGCCTTGGAGAATATTAATGGAAAATAAATAAATTAATTAATATACTGATTGGATGGGAACTTCATAAGTTTGAATGAAATAGAAAAAAAATATTGAGTGGTCGGTATTGAACAGCTTCCCAACCTACTAAGAATTGAACAACATTTCACAGAAATTGTATGCATTGCAGTATTAAGCAAAAGTAACCAGAAAAAAATGATGTACCAGATAATATTATCTGGGAGAAAGAATGTCAAAACAGATATGTTCAATCCTCAACTCGCCAACTCTCAATTTTGTGAATCAGTTGGTATATATTTCATGTACGATGAGATACCGCTTTTCAATGTGGCTTGACATTTTACCAAATGTAACATTTGGCCGACCACTTGCCCATTTCCCACTATATTAAATCCTGTAAATGAACTGGAGTGATATGCAAGAGGTGGGAAAAATTGACGAGGTCTGGTGACTAAAAAGCAACCATATGACTCTACAGGAGAGTATTCGTCGACATCTAACATTCAGACCCGAGAATACGGTGGATTCTCGGATGTAGCCTTAGTATATCTGCCCGCAAACATAAGCAATGTTGCTTCTCTTGGTTGAGATATGGGTAGTTATTTGTGCAGTAAAACTTACCCCACTTCCACTTGTTGCACTCATGCCTTCACTGAGTCTACTCCTGAAAGAACCTAAAAATAACACAGATCTCAGCCTGCAGGTCACGTGCATGCTCACACCCAATCTTCGTTATTGTTTCTTTAACTGAAAGTCCAAGTCACCATTACTTTTCAGCTCTGTGAAAATCAAAGTTTTTCGACGAAATCACTATTGTTGAATTATTTTACAATGGCTGATATTCCACAAGAAGTCTTTTGGCAAGTATTCTTTACAATTATCAAGCGATATGGCCTCTCATATATCTCAATTGTCATGCATCTCGTGTGGTCAAGCAAAGCCATTGTTTGACCTCCATTCTACTTGACCAAGCTGCTGACAAGAGGTCATATGCACCTGAAATAGTGCATGTGAGGAATGCATAAAATTGGCCCCGGGTTTATTCCAAGCCGGGTTGACTCCACAGAAGGTCATACTGGTAAGAAACTGACTAAAATGTTTCTAGTGGAAGGAACTCTTGAAGACATGAGATCTGGCAACACGATGAAGGTGGATGTAGAACTTCCACTCTCCAAGGCTCCTACGGACGATGACAGGAAATCGGAGACAGGACCAGGCTCAGTGAATTGGAGAGCCAGTTAACCTCGATCGCTCGATCGGGGTTAACTTATTATTACAAAAACCTGGACAAATATACAGAAGCGTCAACGGCTAAGTTTTCATTTCGTCCTGGGCCCCTGAGAATGCCTTCCTCAACCTGGTTGAGGCCTGGACTGTCCGGTCGGTCCCTGCTAACACCTACCATAAAGGGACCACTGGTCAGTCTGACATTCTCCGGGCTACTTCCGGTTTCGCTGATGGCCCTTTTCGTCTCCCTGCTGAGACTGTGACTACAATTAAGCCTTCTGAGCCACCAGAGATTGAGGTTCCCACAACAACACCGGGTGGGTATGTATATGCTAGTACCGTAAATATGCCAAGACCTACACGGCTTGGCACAAGTATCGACTTCCGGTGCATGGTGTATGTAGTTCTGGTCCAGATCTGCTACGGGCGACACTCCCTCCTGTCCATGCTTCCGGTTTCAGACCATGTATGCTAGTTCACCAACTTCTACGATGGCCATGCTCATGGCCAAGCTTGAGGTCACCGAACACACACCTTCAGGCCCTATCCTGGCTGAGGCTATGACCAGTCGATTTCCGGTCGGTACTACACCGCTTCCGGTATCAACTGACCAGCCTAACCCACCGGAAACTAATTTGATGGTGTCTATCCACTCCAAGAGTCCCTACTGGCAGGAAGCCCGGAAGGATATGAAGGTGAATAGAGATCAATACGGAGATTCTGAATATATCGAACCTATCAATGTTGACCCGGATGCATGCAAATACTATCGGTTAATTACTGGCATAGATCTAGGACTTGATCCCGAACATTCCGCTTCTGGTCTCGCATGCAGGGATATCGAGATGGAATTGGAGGAGTCAACCCGGGTTACGAGGTCGGTACAGACACTTCAGGCCTCAACTGCTATCCACTCTGTATGTGACTTGTTTCACAAAAAATTATCCTAGAGCTCGCTTCCGCCCTGCAGGAACTTTTGTGCCCTTCGCAATGGCGAAGCCGACTTGTAGATCATACAACATACATAATTCTCCATTCAGTTTCCGGTCTGCTGATGTTAATGAGGAGATGTTGGTATTTGTGCCCTACAGATACAAAGCCTCTTACTAATATCAACGTTTCATTTACGAACAAACAGGCTGCCACACTTGAGGAAACTGCCTGCCAAGGAGTAGTGATTAGGAACTATTTGAACTGGTTTCTTAAAGCCATTAGGGATGGATTGTTTTTGTTGGCGAGGTCACAGTCCAGAATTACAGGAGGGTGGGTATAAACCTGGTTCTTGACTGTCAGAAGATGGCTTCCGGTGCTGTGGTACATAACACACATATATGTCTTTTATGCTCGTGTCATTAAGGAGAAAGGCCTACATTCCATTAGTACACGAGTACACACTGGAAGCAGTAAAGAGGAGACTGTTAGAGACTTCAACGGTTCCTTCTTTACTGTTTGGTTCTGCCGTGGCTAAAGTTGCATTGTTTGCCGACCATCCTTTTTGTGGCTTTCTATGCAATAAGTGGAAGTGAGGTAAGTTTTACTGCGCAAATAACTTGAAAATTTTACAAATGAATTTCATGTTATTATGCTAAAACTTAATTACCTCACTTCCATTGATGCCCACCTGCCTTCTCCTAGCTCTGAAAAACAGCATGAACTGTGTAACTCGAAACAAGAAGGAAGTTTGGGTGTGAGAATGCGCGTGACCTGCAGGCTGGGATCCGTGTTATTTTTAGATTCTTCCAGTAGTACATTTAGACTCTAACCACAGAGTGCAGTAAGTGGAAGTGAGGTAAGTTTTCAAGTTCGCAGTTAAACATGGTAGCCAGCACAGGCTAACAAAGATCCAGAGATCTTTTACTGTCGGTAGGTTGCACAGGCCAGCAACCCACAAAAACTGATTCACACATTGAGTGACAAAAGTTCAGCCTATATACATTCACTCGCATTCATGATATTATGTCAAAATTAGAACAAAGACAGACAAAGCATAATGTACAATATACCAGCTATTTAATGAACAGGCAGAAAAACTGGAATTGAATTTTTACATGAAGGTAGATTAAATGTCCAATAAAATTTTCTATTTGTAACTAATTGAATACTATATGAGGAACTGATTATCTTGCATTGTCAGAATATATTAATATGTAAACATCTTTCTTTTTGCAACAAATTAACAGACTTTTTAATCCAACAAAACCTTTACTTTTGTCGAGAAAATGTCCGACATTTGAACCGATGATCACAACCGGATGAAGGCAATTTTTTTGCCAGATGGGATCATGCAGTAAAGCTAACAAATTCTATTACAATCAGGGTTTTGATGACAGATCTTGCATTTGAAATCATTCATAATTCTAGATGCCTGACCTTTTGCGGTGTTAGAAGGACAAACGTTCGAACGGTACGATGTACATTCCAGAACGCATTCAGTCCGGGACCTAACTGCGTAACATTCAGAACGGTTCCAGTCTATCTGGAATTTTACTCAATGAATAACTTTACCGACCCCAGAGTTCCAATTATTTCGGCAAAAACCCACGAGTGCCAACAATTCCCCAGAGTGGCATATACAGGAAGCTACGAATGTGTCATTGGTGCTCAAACATGACTATGCTACCTTTGGACGTTACAATAGCCAGTATATATATATATCTGGTACAATGGTAGACTGGCTAATTCACATCTCTTATAAGTAGAATGACTGAAATATTGTTGAAAGCGACATTAAATCATATTCACTAACTCACTCTTAGTAAAAGTAAACATGCAATTCACTTTTATTTTAAGGTAATTTTTTCTTAAGTATATACATGTGATTGTAGCTACTGTTCTGATTGGTCAATGTTGGGGGAAATTGTTCTGACATTTGAATTAAATTTCTCCTCGATTTCTACTCCCCAGGCCTCAATGATTTGTCGACGTATAATCGCCATACTCAGACTACCCAGCAATTCCTATTGTCCAGAGAGGTGGGAAATGGTCTGTTAGCTCTGTATAAGAAGACACAGGAGTTACAGGTTGAGTTGAAGGGTTTACGTCGACTTCAACAACTCAATATGGAGGGAGCCAAGGAGTCCATTCAGGATGTCTATGAGAAGATACAGGTTAAACTCTTTTCTGAGTTTGCTGATATTCTAAACTTATTTGCTTCCAAAATGTACATAGGCCCATGCTAACTGATTATAATTATAGGATTGGAAATGTACATAGGCCCATGCTAACTGATTATAATTAATAGGATTGGAAATGTACATAGGCCCATGCTAACTGATTATAATTATAGGATTGGAAATGTACATAGGCCCATGCTAACTGATTATAATTATAGGATTGGAAATGTACATAGGCCCATGCTAGCTGATTATAATTAAAGGATTGGAAATGTACATAGGCCCATGCTCACACTGAGACTCGTGTCTCGCACACACTGATACTCGTGTCTCGCATTCACCGAGACTCATGTCTCGCACACACTGAGATTCGTGTCTCGCATTCACCGAGACTCATGTCTTGCACACACCGAGACTCGTGTCTCGCACTCACGGAGACTCATGTCTCGCACACACCGAGACTCGTGTCTCGCACACACTGAGACTCGTGTCTCGCACACAACGAGACTCGTGTCTCGCACACACCGAGACTCGTGTCTCACACACACAGAGACTCGTGTCTCACAGACAGAGAGACTCGTGGCCAGCTAATAGTGTTGCCTACTTCTGCATTACTTTGCTCTAGTTGCATGGGAAGTCACATTTGCTGTGATTTTCTGACTATTTAGAATCAATCAATTCTTCAGCACTCATGATACTGACTATTAATACGAGTGCTCATTCATCCCCATGGCTCATTCACCCCATGGGTTCATTCACCCCCATGGGTTAGTTTATATGGATAGGGAGGTCGCGTGCCCTTTCTATACTACTCATCGCGCATGCGCAGTCGACCCATTCTACTGTAGGGTGCAAGCCTGGCCCATGAAATCTCGGGTAGCGAAAACCCCAGGTCTCTCGCCCCACCCTATCCCGCGCCACACCTATAGGGATAGGGAAATCGTGTGCCCTTTCTATACTAATACTCATCGCGCATGCGCAGTCGACCCATTCTACTGTAGGGTGCAAGCGACCCGCTGTGCAGTGAGTAAAGCGGAGGAGTAGCAGTCGGACACGCCACGGATTGTACTAGGGAGATGGGGTTAGATGGAACTTCTTGACAATGAGTCTTAATTGCATCTGTTGAACTCGCTCTGCACCAGTTTAAAACTGGTATAGACTCTGTCATGAACAGGAATGCACTGGCAGTATATTCATAATCACTTGAGAATTTTAAGAAGCATTGCTCCAAGCTTTCCAAAAATGTGTAGTATGATGGTCAGAGGTCAAAGGTCACTTGCCTAAAATCAGGAAATCATTGATCATTGACAGTTTTCTATCTACAGTGTTCTAATTTTTGTGAGTGGATGCCCTAGGGGGGAACGATGTGTTGCATACCAAATGTAGGTCGAGGTCAAAGGTCAGTGTGACCGACAAATCAGGAAATCATTATTAATTCCTATTTTTTTGTGAATGGATTCAATAGGGGGAAATGAAGTGTTGCATACCAAAATATAGGTCAAGGTCAAAGGTCATCATGACCCAAAAATTAGGAAATTATTAAAAATAACATTTCTTTGTGTCAGTAGATACATTAGGGGGACACAATGTGTCACATATCAAAATGTAGGTCAAGGTCAAAGGTCAAGGTCACTGTGACCCCACAATCATGAAACTGTTAAAAATCATGATTTTTTTAGTCCATTGAGAAATTATGGGTAGCTGTTTTGTCATGTACCAAAATTTCAGGTCAATAGTCCAGATCACTGTGACACCAGAATCAAGGTCAAAGGTCAGTGTGACCTAAAAATCAGGAAATCATTAAAATTACTATTTTTTGTATTTTTGGTGAGTGGATTCAATAGGGGGAAATGAAGTGTCGCATACCAAAAATTAAAGGTCAAAGGTCACTGTGACCCCAAAATCAGAAAATTATTAAAAATAACCTTTTGTATCGGTAGATACATTAGGGGGACACGATGTGTCACATACCAAAATGTAGGTCAAGGTCACTGTGACCCTAAAATCGTGAAATTGTTAAAAATTAGGACTTTATGTGTCAATTGAGAAATTACGGGGAGATGGTTTGTCATGTACCAAAATTTAGGTCAAGGTCAATAGTCAAGGTCACTGACTCCAGAATCAAGAAATCTTGAAAATGACTTTTTTGTGTGTCAGTAGATACATTAGAGGGACATGATGTGTCACGTACCCAAATGTAGGTCAAGGCCGAACGCCAAGGTCACTGTGATCACCAAAATAATGAAATTCATAAAAATCATGATTTTTTTTGTGTCCATTGATACATTGATGGAAGATGATGTGTCATGTACCAAAATTTAGGTCAAAGGTCAAGGTCACTGTGACCCCAAAATCAGGAAATCATGAAGTCACATTTTCATATGCCTGTCGAAGATGAGGTCATGTAATGCGATGTTGCGTTCTGTCCATTCATCCATTAACATTTGTTGTCCATGCAATATATCTAGTTTCAAGGTATGGAATGGTATCAAATATCTTACTCGCATGGCGAAGAGGAGCCATACATCAATTTGTCAAAGGTCAAGGTCACAGTCCCCCAAAGCTGAATCAAGTTTAGCTGACTATATGTGTTAGGTTGGAATATTCAGAGTTCTCACCCCTACAAGTATATTGCATTTGTCCTGTGGAGTTGTCTCCCTTGTTTGAAACAGCGACATTTAGTTAAACTGTTTTGAAATAAAAAACATACATTCACTAATTTAATGGAGAGAGGGGTCCTTTATGAACTTTATACCTGTTTATCAACTCAACAACAAAGGTTTACTTCATCACGTTCTTCTTCTTAAATGAAAAATTCTCTCGTCTGAAAGAAATCCATTTGCAGGATACAGGGTTCGTACGGGTGCTGGAAAACCTGGAAAGTCATGGAATTTGAAAATAAAAAATCCAGGCCTGGAAAACCTGGAAAATAGAGATTTTGAGGCAAGTCATGGAAAAGTCATGGAAAAATAAAATGAGTGGAAATATCAACAAAACCTGCTTCTTGCTCCGAGTTCATTCTGTGAACAAAGTTTTCGCTAAAACCGCCATCAAAGTATCTCGAAGTCAAGTCTTGTCAGACAGGATGCCTTCTATAGTTACGGTAATTTAAATAATTCACCTTCCAAATTTAATTCGAAAACGGCCGATTTTCCCCCAGTCGTGATTTTTTCCATCCTTATAAAACGAAAACGGGAGCATTTTCAATATACCCGTGAAACAATAAATTCGAACACTCCCGTTTTCGTCGTGGAGTTCGTGCCGCTGAAAGTAAAGTGAATATGTTACTAAGAATAATTTGTTTATAGGGTCGTACTAAAAACTGCGCAGAATTGCACGGAGCTTAATTTCAACTGCGCGTGGATTATTTGATGGATTTTTCTTTATTTGCTGACGAGCAGAATATTGATATTAATAAAACAGACAACAAAATCCGCAAATTGCGAATCTGTAGACTATTTGTCGCTTGAAACGAGAGGGAACGAAATTCAAATGCGAGGAAATTATGTTTCACAGCCCGGAGATTAGCTTCGCTGGAATGGAATCGTTAATATTAGAGCACCTTATCCTACCTTATTCGTTATCATTTCACTTGGAATCTTTTGATATGCTTTCTTCAACTGAGTCTTATGTGTGGAATTTCAACTGTCCGTAAGAATATATTGGCAGGTATCAATTTTGAATGCGCGAAAATCGTGTTTCACACTACTGAGATTCGCTTCGCTCGAACTAAGTCTGATGTGTATGAATTGTATCTGTCCGAACGTAAATTGAGTATAAATTTTAACTGCGCGGAAATCGAGCCTGTAAGCAAATTTGGCATAAAGTTTAACTGCGCGGAAATCCATGGCAGCTTCACCCCACGCAGATTCTCCTGGATTGAACTAAGTCTGATGTGTATGAATTTCAAAAGGCTTGCGTGTATGAATTTCATCTGTCCGACGTGATCTTGGTATAAATTTCAACTGCGCCGAAATCGAGTCTGTAGGCTTCTCATTAGCAGGAGGTTGGAGGCGAAAATGCCCGTCAACTGACCATTTTGAGGCACCTTCTTGATCAATAGAAAGTAATTTATCGGCAATTTGAATGATAATTTCGATGTCTCATTTTCTTTAATAAACAGATGATTTGGAAGGACAAAGATATAAATGTTTCCCTCTGCTTGTCCCTGTCAGGGCTTCGGCGTAATAGTTAGTTTATGCACAACTCCTATGTCGAGGGAGCCATTATTTGATTTCTTTAGATCTGTATGATGTGTCTCATACATTTTGACTGCAAAAAGGGAGTAGTTGAGTATTTCATTTGTGCTATGGGGAGATGTCAACAGACATTGATGCTGGTGTTTTATTCACTCACCAATCCAGAGAGACATTTCCATGTAATAAAATGACAGATGTCAGTGTTTCCAACAACATGTTAATCCAGTTTATAATCAACGAGGAATCAACTTTATGAAGCGGACGAACATAAAATATGCACCCTGATCTTATCGCTGGGTGACTGACACCTAACGAGTGATGTTGTAGACAAGTCAATGTACTATACAACCCGATCATCATTGCAGGACTTGGCTTGTACATGTGAAATTTAGACCTTTAGTTTGCATGTATTTTCAATCCTTTACATCGCTGGACATTTCATTTTTAGCTCGCCGTATACGAAGTAGGCGAGGTATTGGGAGAGAGAGGGGGAAAGTGGCGGTGTTGGTGTTGGTGTCGGTGTCCGGTTAGACTTTTATGTTTAGGCTGGACTTAGAAAGTTTTCTGGGTTAGTCTTTTCTGTTTAGGCTGGACTTAGAATAATTTTGACTTCTTATTAGGCATGAGATGTAGTATACATTGTATATACAGTCATACATACCAAATCACATACAGTATATTCCTTTATAGTATTTACTAATAGTCTGGTGACATTATTTTATTTCAGAAGTACAATATCAAAATAACTGGCGGGGGAATCCCGCAGGAATCCCGCAGTACCGAACCCCTGTTAGTTTTTAATTTCGTGTCGCCTTAAATGAAGGACGCCATTTCCTTAAATTTTGTTATCAAATTCTCGTTGACCCTGAAGCTTTTGCACAACCATATTTGTGTCCACACATTTAACTTACTATATTAATTAAAAGTGAGTTTGAATCAGTTTGTGAGCTCAGTCTTTACCCGTGCACATTATTATGGAGCATTACAGTATGATTGGACACAGTTGTCATTGCATTCTTTTATTTGCATACAAATGTGAAGGTTTACCACAGTGCAAGTGTCCCATTGCATGCTTGAAATGATAGATTTAGTCCTGCTATTGCACTGTTATTAGCTTTGTTTGTTCACATATCATCACACAAAGTTACACCAAGAACGTGCTCAAAATTGCACACCTGTTGTTCCTAACTATACATGAACATGTATTCATCAGATCTATGCAATGGGATGTGTAGGCTTACTTTTGGAAAAAATGTAATCTTTATTGCCAGTTATATAATATAGTTCCTCCTTCAATCCAACCTCAATATCACTAAATATAGAAATCATATTTCTTAATAAATTTATTATTTTAAATGATGTGCATTGCCAATGATGTGCAACCTCAAATGATGTGCCATCCTTAAGGGCTCGATCTTTTTGCGAAGCTGCATATATCTCTTATATGTGATACTAACCTATTAGGTAGGAGATGCAGTGAACATTGTATTGTAGGTTTATACTTGGTGTAAGAACGCACAAGACAAAGCCTACAATAGCCTGTCTGAGCTCAACAATGCGTCTAGACGTGACCCTTTTCAGCTGCACAAAAGCCTCAACAAAAGCCTCAACAATGCGTTCTTACACCAAGTATCGACCTGTTACATATACACAAACACGTCAAATCAACTACAATATATTCCTTTATAGTAATTACTAATAGTTTAATGACATTATTTCATTTCAGAAGTACAATATTAAATATTAACCCCTGGTGGTTTGGAATTTTGTGTCGCCTTTAATGAAGAACACCATTTCCTTCAATTTTGGTATCGAATCCCATTCCTCATCATGATTTAACCTCAAGCTTTTGCACGAACCATATTTGTCCAGGCATTTCACACCCACATCTCAGACCAAATTTCAATTGTACATGTATTGATAATGACATGTATAAGCTTACTTTTGGAAAAAAAGGTAATCTTTATTTCAAGTTTTATAATATAGTTCATGTTTCAATCCAACTTCAACATCACTGACAAAGAAGTCAAATTTTTATTGCAATATGTATTGTCATTGCCAGTGATGTGCAACCTGAAGGGCTCGATCTTTATGTGAAGCTGCATGTTATTGAATACCCAAAAGGCGAGCTGCCGGGTTACACATAACCCTTGTTTACTTCGTGTTTGATGGATAATGAACCAAACGTCGGCATCACGGTACAGATTTAGCCCGGAAATATGGTCGACTGACTGCAGGCACGTGTCGCAATACTGTCGGGCTATCATCCCTATTGCGGTAATGGAAACTTCCACTGACCCGGTGTTGTAACCCCACAAGGCTTCCCGACGAATTGAATTGGAAGAGTTCACTTTCAAAATACGGAAGTAAGGCACAAAAGTTTTAAACATGCATATCGCTTTTCAACAACAACAACGTGAAGGCAGATTTTTCTTTCGTTTCGTAGACTCTATTTTCTTTGTGTTTCATTCTTGAAACTTGCAACTCTGGCGGACAAATTCACGACCTACGCAATTTAATTATAATAACATCAACAACTACACAGGGACTGTTTGAAGTTGAAGAAAAAGAAAAACATTTACGCGACAGATGGCTGATAAAAACTTTGGGGTTGGTAGCTTGTCGATGGGGCGGGTTACGCGCAACTGACATATTTTTAAGGATGGCCCCGAGTCTTTTAAATGAACTATGATAGAGATATCAAACATAATACACGGTTATCAATAGATCACAATGATCAGGGTGAAGCGGTCCGCCATTTTGGATCTTCCGTGAAAATCAGCGTCACATATAATTCGAACACAAGCGTTTTTCTGGAATTAGCGTGACAAATAATTTGAAAGTAGCCAATTTTTAAAGTTGCAAGTTTCATCACCGTTGTTTGTTATTGTGGGACATTTTTGATTCAATTATGTATGGCATTTGCATATTAAAATTAGGGCATGCAGACAAATAATGGCATTGACTTCGCAGGATATCCACCACCAGTGAAGAATTTCAGTGTAAAAAATCTTCACATTTCTGGGAAAGTGTGCCCGAAAAGGTCATGGAATTTCCTGAAGTTGGTCATGGAAAGTCATGGAAAAGTCATGGAATTTCAGACATCCTAAGGTGTACGAACCCTGAGGATAACTATTATTTTCTTGTGTTTGAATATTGTTGATTTCAGTGTGGAATATGTGAGCTCTCGGTTCTTGCTCCAAGGTCACCCAGTTTCCAAGAGTTAAGCTCATTTTAGTTTATCATTCAATTTTAGATGTGATATATGTTACATTCTCAGAAGCACAATATTCTAGACCTTTCTCTGGATTGCTAGCTACCAATTGGAATCAAGGTTATTAAACAACCTTAAAATTTGGACCAATGTAATTCCAGATATATGGGCGTATATTGAAGCCCCTTGGGCTCTTGTTAAACTATGGCAGAATGGTTAATTAACTTGGAAATAAATTGTAACGCTTCAATTTGTTATTCAGGCTACATTATTGACAGTACCTGGTGCTAATAATCGACCAATAAGACAGCTGCGTTTTGAGGTGGACATGATATGTGACACGTTCAAAATGGATGAAGACCGGATAAGGAAAGAACTTGTGTAAGTCTATCATCATTCTTTTATTACCATTTATTAAATTGACTCCATATATTAGTAGTAACGATAGAACTAATATATGGCTATTACATTTGGTGTAATACTTATATTGATTGATGTAACTAATTTAAGGACTATTGGCAGGGTATGAAATAGACAAACAAATTCTAGTTGCCCTTCGGCAAGCACGGGCAACCAACACATCCAAATGCATTGCAATTTGGACAGAATTTGGTTACCCAAAGGAAATTTAGGTTGCCCTGGGCAACTGGGCAAAGGGCTATTTCGCACCCTGATTGGACTGCAGGTTTGGTGTAATACTTATATTGATTGATGTTTGTGATAGAACTAATTTAAGGACTATTGGATAGCAGGTTTGGTGTAATATTTATATTGATTGATGTATGGTGATAGAACTAATTTAAGGACTATTGGACTACAGGTTTGGTGTAATAGTAGATTAATGTACATTCAAGGAGAACCTGATTGGTCAATTTACAATTGTCCAAATGGACTACGTGGGACTGAATTACATATGCTTATTATTATCACACTGGACCATTGCATGCATGCAGGCGCTTTCAAAAACCGATCCATTCAAAGCCTGTTCCTTCTCATTCAGCAAACGCTATATAGACTATCTTCTCGCTGTGGATAATCGCTATATAAATGACGCAGTGAAGGATATATATCCACCTTCACTGGATTTGAAGGAAACTACAGATAACCCTACAGGCACATCATATTTAGACCTATATCTCTATCAAAATGAAGCGGGCCTTCTCTCTCGTCGACTGTATGACAAAAGAGATGATTACAATTTCGACATCGTAAACTATCCCTTTCTGGACAGTAATATTCCAGTGGGACCTGCATATGGCGTATACATATCATGCCTAGTAGCATTTGCTAGATCCTGATTAAAATCACGTCACAAAACATTGTTGCAGAAACTTATAAAACAGGGCTACACCACCAAGCGCCTCCACTCAAAGTTTCTCATATTTGGCGATACATATCGCATGCTGATAGCAAAATACGAGCGTAGCGTGCAAGATCTATGGCGTTACGTTTCGTAACTTGTGTCTAATTCCGCTTAACCCGGGGCTAGGGGCCGTATGAACCCATGTACTTCAAGATCCTCATGGTACTCATATGAACAGTCACAATCAAAGCGTGACTGAGATACATCATTCTTTAGATGACGACTCTACAACGAATATTATGGATTAAGAATACTGATCAGCGATACGGATTTGATATTTTTGGAACATCATGATGTCTTGCCGGCATCATTGAAAACTGTTGACCGCTTCTCTCTTGCAGGAAACAAGCCTATGTTTATGTATACTATGATTGTCTTTTTGAATTTGGTGCTAATACTGTTGTATGGAATAGGTCTGTGGATTATGGACGCAGATCTATATTCTCTAATGGACGATGGCTGAATTATGAATGACGGACCAGATGGTTGTAATTTATCATACTGGATAATTTCTCCCCCCCCCCCGCCGTATCCCAGTCCGGGCATGATAGAGTCGCTGTGTGTGGGTGGGTGGATAGTTCTGTGTGTGTGCGTGTCACGTTTTCCTGTTAACATGATAACTTGAAAACTATTTTTTCAATTCGCTCCGAATTTGAACTGAAGGTATAATTGGGGAATAGTTTTCTTGCTATTGATCTTGAGATCACTAGATCAAAGGTCAGTGTCATTTGGAAATCTTCGAAATAGACAGAAATCTCCATTTCCAGATTATGAATTAGTACCATACTAAACATTGATTATAGTGCCGATGGAAGAAATTTATTTTATGTTTAGGTCGAAAGGTCAAGTTCACTCAAACCAGAGAATCTGTAAAAGAAATGTTCTACATGTATGTCCAGAATTGGTTAAAAACTTGATGCCTACAGTACTTGCATATGGGTCAGAGAATAACCCTATTTACTTTGAAGTTGATTGGTCAGACAAAGGTAGAGGTAATTGATCTGGTTGATTATTACCTCTTGACCAAATCAAGTGGTGTCATAGACATTGCCCGTCTGTCCATAGCTGGTGTGGACACAATATCTCTTGAAGGACTATAGCCATGCAGACTGTCCAAATTCATACCGCAGTTGTGCTTGGTGGTGCCTATGGAAAATGACCGAACCATAACCTGATTTAAACGGTCAAATTCTAGTTTTTGAAATATTTTTGGAATGATTGTAGTTAGGGTATCAAAACCCATATTGCTCATGTGACTGATGATGTACTTAGGCTAAAAAAAAAAAATTGTTTGTTTCCGGTAACGGGCTCAAATTTTCCAGGGTCGGTCGGTCGTTTTTTGTTGGTTTTTTTTTGTTTTTTTTTTAATTCTCGAACCTCTTCCAGTGAGGAAGTATCCATAATGGTTTACAGAATCTGGACCGGTTTGTGAAGCAGAGTTTCTTTCAACAGAAAATAAAGAAACAACTACATATTTTATTAAACGAAAGAAAATCTTTAATATGAAAACAGTAAATAAAACAGTAAGATACCACACAAAGTTAAACTGATCACTACTAGTAAATAAAGCTGGACAGGCAGATCCTACACCGAAGCTCTCAAGTTTTGACCACTTTTTGACAAAATGAACGCATGATTCTAAAATTGATCGGTCTGCATTACACGAGAAAATCAGTTATTTAAGAAGTGTTGGTCTGACAACAAGGGTATATTATTCATAGTTGAAAGTGTTTATATATTTTTTTTTTTTCAAGAATAAATAACTGGAGTTATGAACTGAGCACTTTTGGTGCCAATTTACAGGAGTTTGTTCCACTGACGAAATAAAAAAAATACTGTAGTTCTGCTTATGTATTGTGTAGGAAAGTGAAATAAGTTGTTGACCTGTCAAAAATTATAAATCTCATGCATAATATAACTTTAATACCTGTTTTGTGTCTTTCCCACCGAAATTCATATTCTACTTATCAACACATGTTCACCCAAACAGTAGAAAGCCATCTTCAATCTACACTACAGTGAATTCTGGGTATTCGGCAAAAATTTTCTATATCATATCAGGGATATCTTTCACTTTCACTTTGATCACCCATCAGTGGAACTCGCTCAGACTGGCACCAGACAGGATTATAGTCCGCCTGGTGAATGATCATGGATACCTCTGATATGCAGTCATATGATTAAAAAAATAAAAATAAAAAAAATAATGAAATACCAAGCTTGTGGATGGCTCCCTTCTGTTTGGACGAACATGTGTTGATGAATAGAATATGAATTTCGGCGGGGAAGGCACAAAATAGGCAAGTTATAGCCTATGCATGAGATTTATAATTTTTGACAGGTCAACAACATATTTCATTTTCCTACAAAATACATAAGCGTAACTTTTAATTTTGTCAGTGTAAATTGGCGCCGAAAGTGCTCAGTTCAAAACTCCAGTTATTTATTCTTGAAAAAAAAAAAATATATATGTAAACACTTTCAACTATGAATAATATACCCACCAGGCCAATTTGCCGGAATCACCCCATTTGCCACTTTTCCCGGACCTGTTGACAGGTGTTGAATGACATCGTTGAACAGATTGTCTTTATGGTTTGTTAAATACCTGACGTTGATCTGGTAACGTCCCCTCTTTTGACATTGTCAAAAGCACTCAGTTTCTGAGACTTTTCTGCGCAGTGATTGTTCAAGCAGGTGAAGAAAAAATGTTTTAGTCCAAACTCCTCAGAAATGCGTCTTACGCTTTCGTTTTCTAAATTTGACAGTTCCATTCGTTCACCATCAAAAACTCGCGCTCCTTGAATCAGTACTTCCGACTCTATACAACGGCAGTTACAGCCTTGTATTTGACAACGATGGAATAAGTTCACAAACAACTCGTCGCTAATAACAGACAATAATTCCTTTGTCCGTATTCCTCAATGGGATAGATGGAAACCAACACCGGAGCTGTTCTGGCGGGCGGCCATGCCGCATGGAGACAGTGCGCTGGGCACATGTGCGACGATAAGGGAGATAACTATTCTTGAATTTCGGCCAAGGGAAATAACTCTTCCCGCAGATTTATAAAAAAAAAAAAAAAAAAAAACATTGCCATTTCGGCATTCTTACGGTCGGTCGGGTTCCCGGAAACAGACAATTTTTTTTGTTACGCCTTACCCAAGGTAACTGACCTTGATACCCAAGGTAACTGACCTTGATCTATTTTACAAAGTCATTCGCTGTTTATTATGATATATCTTGAAGAATTATAGCCAGGCTTTCCAAATCAATTCTATGTATGTATGGATTGATGACCCAGAAGTAAAGATAACTGACCATGACCCATTTTTTCAAGATCCGATTATATTTTTATATTTCCACGTTGAGCTAAGTTATATACCCGTACATGTAACTTCTGGTATTTTTTTGTTTTGTCTCATCTGACTGGCGAAAATCTGGTGAGGGATATGTGAGCTCACAGAGCTTGTTATGTACACGTATAATTATCATATCGGACAATTACGTACACATATAATTATCATAATGGATAATTACGTACTTATAATTATCAGAGTGGATAATTACCCTGTTAGCAGATATCGTAATACCCCAGGTAGCTGTGCTCATCCAATGAAAAGAATGGATCCAACTGTTTTGTATTTGTAGTGACCTGGAAAGCTCTGTTGAGGAGATGAGAGCGGATGTTATATCCCACTGTTTTGTATTTGTAGTGACCTGGAAAGCTCTGTTGAGGAGATGAGAGCGGATGTTATATCCCACTGTTTTGTATTTGTAGTGACCTGGAAAGCTCTGAACATTGAGGAGATGAGAGCAGATGTTATATCCCACTGTTTTGTATTTGTATTGACCTGGAAAGCTCTGTTGAGGAGATGAGAGCGGATGTTATATCCCACTGTTTTGTATTTGTAGTGACCTGGAAAGCTCTGTTGAGGAGATGAGAGCGGATGTTATTTCCCAGTGTTTTGTATTTGTAGTGACCTGGAAAGCTCTGTTGAGAGATGAGAGCGGATGTTATATCCCACTGCTTTGTATTTGTAGTGACCTGGAAAACTCTGTTGAGATGAGAGCAGATGTTATATCCCACTGTTTTGTATTTGTAGTGACCTGGAAAGCTCTGTTGAGGAGATGAGAGCGGATGTTATATCCCGTCAATGTCGTGTCAATATGTCTGACGTGGAGGGCATGGCACTGGCTCTCAGTCAAATCACCAAGGCCCTCGCTGATCTCAAAGGTAAAGCTGCCAAATTTTATGACTTGTCCCCGGCGAAATAGATCATTCATCAGTTATGGCATTTATGGCAATTATGTTTTTAGATAGGTTTCCTTGTTATATTGGTTACTGTTTCAAAGACCAAGTTCAATAGGATCCGACGTTGTGATATGCCTGAAATAGTGTTCAAAGCGACATTAAATCCTATTCACTCACTCACTCACTCCTTGTACTGGTTAATAATAATTATGAAAACTGTATTCATATAGACGATCATGAAACTGCAAAAGAGATCACTTGTCCGATGGTACACGACTCTGAATAATAGCAATTTTACACAAACATCGAATTATCAAACTATCGAGGAGGATATATTGACTATTGGGTACGAATACTACATGTATGTAATCACGCAGAATTGGAAAATTATGTAGAGATTAAGGCCATAAGATTGCACTTGCTGAGGCTGGAAGGTTCAGATAGACTATAAAGGTATTATTTCAATTTATCTTTCAATTTATCTGAAAGGACTCTTTCAGAGAGTAACGTTACTCTCTGTTGTTCTAACAAGCATCAGTTCTCACACAGTATAAGGTAATAGGAAGGCAAGACAGTGTAGGCTTTCCAAACCAAGCTCTGAGAGTAACGTTACTCTCGACAGTTTTATCAGTACTAGTGGCACAAATTCTATATATGTCAGAATAATGAGAGTAGCGCTACTCATCTTGGAGAGCCACTATCACTGTTATTCTCTGCGAGAGTAACGTTACTCGCAAGAGTTTTCCCAGTGGCTCAAAGTTCGAAAACGGGGAGTACCATTACTCATCATGGAGGCCATTATTGTGATTATTCTCTGTGAGAGTAACGTTACTCTCTCAATTTCAGAGAAACCAAGTTATTCAACCCCATCAAAAAGTGATGGATTCAAATAGCAATAAATAGTAAATTGACTTCAATTTGCTGAAAATACATGTAAGCCCAAAAAGGGAATTTTGGATTTTCCCTTTCTGAAATGGATTCTGTTAAAATTGCCATATAAATGAAAAATCACAAAACCTCCATAACCATTGTCAGGATTAACATTTTTTTTCATTGAACTCTAAATGTGCCATCTCCCTTGGGCTTTAGATTTCACCTGTTTGTTTTTTAATGGTATTTGGCTATCACTAAGTGGCACTATAGACACGAATGCAGGTAAACCTGTGTGACACGACATCTTCTAAACAGCTTGTTTGATTTCCATGAAATTTGGGTATAATGATCTTGCAAGATAGGCAAAGGACTGATAAGATATTGTTGGTGTTGGCGAAATCATGGAGGCACGTTTTTTTTTATCTCAAAATAAGTTTTTTTTGTCACAAAATGGAAATTTACTTCTTTGAATCAGGGAAAAGTAATTATATTGTGCTGAACATGAATATAACATTCCCAGTGTTGTACATGTAAGCCAAATGGCCATTTTTTTCAAATCCCAAGGCCAGCTCTGGGGATTTTGCTTCATCATGTAGTTTTGTGATATTTGTTCATCATTGTAGGGCACTAAAGACAGTAAACCTATTTAGCACAATTTATTGGCATTTCATGAAGATTATTATTGTGATCTTGTTAGACAAAGGATTGAAAGGTTTTGTTTTTGTTTTTTTGATTGAAATTTTAGTTTTTAACAATATCTTATCAGGTGGCAAATCACAAATTCCCATATGGATTTTGCATCCCATGAACATAATGGTTTATTTATATTTCATTATACATTCTTTTTTACAATTCCTAATTTTATTAACATTATGGTTTAATTAAAAATGGATTGAAAGGACATTGGTGCTGCTAGAGCTGGCACGTGGTAATGGGATATTGACAGCTAAATATATAATTCTAGGCTACATCAACCCCTGCTTACACACATAACTAAAATGCAATCAGAGAAGATATGCTGGCATCAGTATTGTGTGATACTGTATGGAGTATTGCAAGGATTCAAGAGAGCTTAAATTCATTGCATTTTGGTCAAATAGACATACTGCAACACTGATATTCTCCAAATGCAGGCCTACATATATGCCTGTATGTTGACCATCCAGGTAATAGAACCTATAGTGGTTGACTTATTGCCACTTTACATAAGTGGAATAGTAGACTGCTTGTGTCAATAAAGTAAACACTTCCTTTCCAGAATCAGGGCTACTTCTCTCTTCAATACTGATATAACAATTTGATCCTGTTCATTGGTATGGCTATCCCAATTACATGTCTTTCGTCTCCAGTGGCTGTGAAGCACTGGGCTTCCAGATGTCTGGAGATGCATTCTGGCCAATTTTCAATGTATAAAATCACAAACTTTCACTCCGTTAATGCTTTTCTTTTTTTTCCTTTTTTTTTATGTGGCGGTCCCCAGTATTTATTTGAAACTCGATATGTGAAATGGTACATACCATTGCATTTTGACTGAAAAAGTAGAAAGATTTTTGAAGTGGAACTTCTACATTCCTGCTACAGTACGCCAATAAAATGAGCACTATAGATGCGCAGACGATGCGCAAACGATCTCCGCACGATGCGCAAACGATCTCCGCACGATGCGCAAACGATCCCCGCACGATGCGCAAACGATCTCCGCACGATGCGCAAACGATCTCCGCACGATGCGAATATGTGCTGAGTTCCCTCGGAGATCATGCGGGCATTTATAGACTGCCACTTCGCACGATGCGCAAAGAATGCGTACAATTTATCATTGTCGTTAATTCGTAATTCCATCTGCAAACTGTGTGTTCGTTATAATATTTCTCAATAATCTTTCAGTCAAACACGAGATATGTGTCTAAATCTGAATTATTTTATGATTTTACGACCTCCTTCGCCCGGCTTCGGTCATGGAGAAACTTTCAAACCAGTCGCAATAAAGAGGTGCGAAAACGTGCCCCGATGGCGATAGGTTGTATTGTAGCATGAATTGAATGTGCTGATTGAGAGTATTATTCGTAGATGAACCTAACTTGAAAAAATGATACTCGTAGTCCATATGATAGCACCGAATTCAATGTTAGACAACCAGAATCTAATGCCGAAGTCTTTCGCGCCATTGCTTGTTTACTACAAAGACACAGCCAATGAAAACACGGAATCCCCGGAACTCCGCCCACTGTAAACAAATTAATGGGTCACAGACCAGCACGTGATTGCGGGAGAAGTTATTTGTTTCCAGTTTCTAAAGAATGTGTGAAATTTACGACCGAGTCGCCGAGTGTCATTAATGAAATATAGAAGCGGCTTCCCTGTCGGGATAAATATCGGAAGATTTAAAACATATTACTCAATTTATTGCAGAAATTAGATGAAATACTAGGACTGCGAATATTTACGTGTGCGTGAGACACAAACAATGTTCTAGATTTATACTGTCGACGAATAGGAGTCTCTGTGTTTACTGATTATCCGTACGGCCGTAATAGTAACTTTTGCCACGGCCCCTACAATTGCAAGATTTCCTTGTGGAATGTGCATAATTACAGAGCCACTTCACACAGAATACAAATATTTTAAACTTTGATTTTAATTAGAGGTAAATCCAGCGTGTCTGTCAGTTTCTTCTGTCTTCTTCTTGCCCACTTTTCTTTTCCCTCTGTTAACTTTTGAGCACTTATATCAATCAACTTCAAATTTTTGGGGGAAGATACCTGCTATATTTTTCACAGAGAAAGTGACCTTGCAGATTTTGAAACCACTGACATATATATATTAATTCAAGAATATCTCCGTGCCATTTCCAGGAGCTACAGGTAAAAGGTGAAAAGATCATGTGATTGTTTTTTTTTTGTTTGATTTTTTTTTCAGCTTTTTTTTTGTGCCGATTCTGAAAGATGTTCATGTATATATACATTTCTTCAACAACTGAATTTCACAGAGATAGTGACCTTGCAGATTTTAAAACCACTGACATATATATATTAATTCAAGAATATCTTTGCGCCATTTCCAGGAGCTACAGGTAAAAGGTGAAAAGATCATGTGATTGTTTTTTTATTATCTTTTTCTGTGCCGATTCTGAAAGATGTTCATGTGTATATACATTTCTTCAACAACTGAATTTCACAGAGAGTGGCCTTGCAGATTTTAAAACCACTGACATATATATATTAACTCAAGAATATCTCCGTGCCATTTCCAGGAGCTACAGGTGAAAGGTGAGAAGATCAGGTAATTGTTTTGGGGGTTTTTTTTAGCTTTTTTTTTGTGTCGATCCACCTGGGGGAAAGTTGAAATTTCATATCCCGACAGTAATTCCTGCAACACCAAAACACCCATTATTTTTTTCTCATATAAACATCGGTAGCCCCATTTGCTCAAATTTGACAGCAGCTCAACTCCATAGTAAAGATGTCTCGCAATATTATTTAGTGTATTCTACACAGAAAATATACTAACACTCTGAAAAAATTAGATTGAAATTCAATCTGAATTGCAGATAATCAAATCAATCCGAGATTGGAATTTCCAGTCTATTAGATGGAATACATGCAATCGGAAAGATTTTGTTATGATTATATATTCCCCTTATATCTATGTTTTCTCTTCTCGCCGTGCATCATAATTGTTCGTTCATGTTTAGTCCCGAAGGGTATTGTATTGTTTAATGTAGTTCAATGTGCGAGGCGCAGTTATAAGCTCGTCTTAATGCACTCCCACTTGCAAAAAAATGCAATGAAGCATCGTTTAAACCAAAGATTTCTCGCGGATTCCAATATATTGAATTTTCACTCTAATTGTTTTTGAGAGTAAAACAGTCGTGTGCACTCAGAAGAATATCACAATTGTGTTTATCACCTCCTAGGATCAGATCACAACGAAGATATGTGGTTTGCCCGACATATCGAGCTCTAAAAACTCATCATAGCCATTAAGCATTAGTTTACCGAGTTTTTGAATTGATTACTTAGAATTTTGTTTGATCGTCGCTATATAGCTGAAATATTGCTGAATGCGACGTTAAGCCTTAATTCTCTCTCTCTCCAGCGTTCGAAATGGCGGCCTGCTATTGGCTAAAAGCAGGCCAAAAGTTTGACAAAGCAGGCGATGTGGAAAATGACCTGCTAAAAAAAAATCTCGACTGAAAGTAGCAGGCCATAATTTTCCTGGCCATTCCTTAGTTTCCTACCTATATATAATTTTGTTTCCGTTGCACACAACGTAAATTGAATTCTTCGTGGGCGATATCATCGTACAAATACTCCACTAAAAAATAAAATCTGCAGAACAAGGCAGCGGTCGAAATAACGCCTGCCTACCTACCGCCGCCGGCAAGTGAATTTTTCCCGTGACAAGTTGCAAAAAAATCTATCTGTCGCATGCGGAAAGTAGGATTTCATCCAGCAAAAATGATAAAACGCGATCAATTTTCGTAAATACCTTTTAGGAGTCTAGATCTATCTGAAAGAACGGACAATCCAAGAAATAAGCCATTGAAAATTTATTTCAAGCCGATCTTTGGCCATTGTTGTTGGACTTCTCGGTCAACATTTCCCGCGCCAATTTCACTTCCGGTTGCTGCGCGTCAATCCTTGCGCGGTAGTCCGGTGCATCCAAAAGTCGGACCTGTTACGAAACGGAATCGGACTATCTGTTGTTTTTTTCCCCCAGTTAGTACCGATGGTAAATAATATTGTTGGCCTCTTTTCTTGGGCTTCTATTCACAAGCTGAAGTTTTTCTAAGCAGACATTTCAGTTAATTGATAATTCCAACGGGACTCTGGTGGCTGATTTTAATTTATTGCAATCAGCAATTTACAAGGGGAGACTTTTGATAAATATAAGTAAATATAGTTCACATGATTTAGTCAACAAGGCTTTTGCAGTTCTAATTGCAGAAATTAGGGGAAATAGTTGTCTTTGACATATCAAAGTTGACATCAACTTTCCATTGGTGCTCAGTTTTAAAGAACATATGTGCCAAATAAAAAAATTAATAATAATAAATATAAAAAACGTCCACCTCATTTTTAGTTGGACAGTCAGCGAAGTTTTAGTGAAGGGAGACAGTAATACCACATACATGTACATAAAACTTCTTTTTTATTGCAATGTCTTAATGCAGTTAAATAATTAATAATTACAGCATTCAGCATCATCATAATTTCCTCCCAAGGTCATGAGAAGCTAAAGATTAATTAACAGAGGCCTTATTGGTGGATTTGCACATGTAGAAAAAAAAAATAGCTGTCCAACTTCATAAATAGCAGGTGATGTTAGATTTGACCTGCGATTTTTTTTTCGATGGAAAAAAATAGGTCATCACAAATTTCCTAATTCGGACCCTGAGACATAATGAATTATTCATATGATTTTGGACCATTTTGTCAACTTCCTGTTCTGATAATTGGACCACTGCCAGATTTTACTTTTTGAAATATATCACATCCTATGATTTGTATTCAAGAGAATTACATGTATCATAGTAATGCAGCAAACTGAAGGAAGACTATATTAGGAGTTTCTCATTTCGTAGCTTTTACCTGTCCTAGCATTGCATGCGGCCACCACAAATGCAACCTAGGAATGCAGTAATATCTCACCCAAACATGAGAGCATATATATGTGAAAAACCCCCAGAAAAAGTACATGTAGCGAGTGAGTGAGCATGATGAGTACACCAAATTTTAACCCTACATGTAGTCCGATTGGCATGTAATTAATTAGCTCAATACACAGGGCTCGACCTTAGATATTTAATCTCACTTGTCCTGTCGGGCAGGTGGGTGTGCAAATTTACTTGTCCAAGGTTTACTCCTACTTGCCCAACTTTGACAGCGAAAATTGTTTGGCCGCTATTTTGCAACTGGCCGCAGAGCAAATAAGTTCCTTCGCGATTGGCCGAAAGGCCCCAACAAGACCATTGTCGGCCAATGAGTGCATGTCTAACGGCCGAGTCGAGAGGAAAACCATGTGCGGGAGCATCACGGCAAATACAGTATACGGGAATGGATGCACAGTATACGTAAGTATATAAGTCTCGCGTCACCGTAAATTTGACAAGTACTGTAAAAACTTGATTGCCTTCTATAGTCGCAACAGATGCACAGCTGGCGAATTTATTCAGCCAAAACGACCTGTCCATTTGGGCTTGTCAGCTTAGAAACTACCTGCCCCAGTGCTATATTCACCTGTCTCGGGCAGTCTTTAATGTTGAGTGCTGATACATAGTGCAATGTACTATTCAAAAAAGGATTGATCAGGGCTTAACATTGCTCCTCAGGTGCATAATTCGGTCAACTCGAGGTTTTCAATCAAGCCAAAAAATGGCCCGATTGAGTAACCGAACCAGGGTTATAATCTTGTTAATATTCGAGTTAATGACTTAATTTAGCATCGCATCAAGAGACAGACCTCCACAACTAGAGACACACTAGTACATGTAACAGTAAGCTTACATGTAATTGGACTCCTAAAGTGGGTTAAATGCCGGTCGATCAGAGAGCATTTGTAAAAATTCCTCCAATGCTCGCAAATTTACGTTCGAGTATCATTACGATCATTTAACAGATTAAGTTTCCATGCGTTGCTCGAAAGCATGAATAAGGTCATCAGTTAAAAAAAAGAAACCATGTACATGATGAAGTGATGGCAGGGGTTCATAGACGTCAAATTTTTTACCACCCTAGTTAAAATATTGACTTTTTTTTTCGACTCCATTTCAGTATTTTTTTTTTTCTGCTTTTACGGCCACTTCACTAAGTTGTATTGAGTTTTTTAAATTTTTTACCACCCTGCATATCCATCCCAATTATAACAATTACAGTACCGGCATTAAAAGGTAGGAAAGCAGCAAGAAGCCAATGGGAATAACAACTTCATCTCATAATGAGCCTCAGAAATTAGACTCAGTGCCAATTCGATAGCATAAATGGTCTTTTGTGGTAATGAAGATACAAAGAACGTGAACCGTCAATGAACTAAAAATATCATCATTTATGTTGTTTATGACTGATACCTAGAGTTTTAACCAGGAGTGGAGTGTCTTTGTATTGTACCAGAAGCTTACAGTGCCAAGGCAGGCCTGATATGTACAGAACGTTAATATATTTATTAGACCGAACGGTCGATGAAACTATCCCTCAGAATCATCAAGTTTTCCTGTCAATAGTACATGCAATTTCGTGTGCTCTGCTCGATGAGGTTAACTTGAAATATCCGATTTCTTCCGACGCTTTTCTCATTTATTTTCGGCGCTGGAATTCCCCGTTTTCATGAAGTGATGATCTAGCAAAGCGTTTTTGGACGATTGAATTTATCCATCTCATTCTGGGAATTGAGTTTCTGTCTGAAAACTTTGAATATTTCTAACCTGAATGATATATATTTGAGTTTTTTTAGTCAGTATTCAGTTTTTTACTAATCTTTACAGCAGAATAACGGTGGTAAAACGTGACGTCTATGAACCCCTGGATGGGTTGAATTGTCAGAAAAACAGACTGGATTGAAAGTTATGTGATATTATCAAGGGAACGCAATATGGGAGGGGGGAAGGGTAATTTCATACATACATACATGAATAAAAAATTTTTAACTTTATATCCAAGAGTTTTTCACATCAGTCGAGAGTCATCAAGCTTTATCCCTAATTATTTTTTCTGAGAGACATGTTCTAGACAAGTTTATATTGATTTGAGATGTAAGAAAGGTGGCATGTCATGTACTATTATACTACTATATTTGTCCTAGGCTAATGAGGGGAGTTTTTTCACTCCCCTGAAATAAAAGGGGAGCAGTGATCACTTTTGCTCTCCATCAACTTCCTATTTTTTTTTCATCACTCTGCTCAAAACTGTCAATGCAAGGGAGTGTGACATTGGAAAGACTGGTTACTCTCGCATCACTCATAAAGCTGTTCCCGGGTATTAAAGATTTGGGATTACCAGGGTACCTTTTTCGGTTTTTGATCAGTTGCAATTGAATTGCAATAAATTTTCAGTGGCTCAGCATCACCATCTAGAAATATCTGGCCGAGGAGGCTGCTCCCCTAGTTGTGCTAGTTGCAATTCCCTCACAGCAAACCAAGGCATGCAACGATATCACACTCAAGGACACACAAGAGTAACTCTGTCAAGTTCGCAATACCAGTACACAGCCTCAAATTTATGACTGGCCTATAAGCTGGTCAGGTTTCCCTGGATGACACCAAGTTCACCAAATTAATGCAATTATCCAAGTCCATTTGGATTAATCTGAGCATAGATTATTCGACAGGTAATGTATGTGTACCTTGTAGTTCTCAAACATGTCAAAATGTTGGTCAGAATACATGTATTATAAATTTGATACTCAAAAACATGCGCTTATCTCACCTACATGCACAAACGGATCCATACATGATGTAGACACATATACATGCATAGTACATGTACAATGTATTTTTTTGTTCTGCCCAATATCAACATTTATCAAGGTTGCAGACATGGGAAACAAGGTTGCAGGCATCGTAAACTATGTTGCAGACATGGAAAACGAGGTTGCCGATATGCGAAACTAGGTTGCAGGCATGGGAAACTATATAGTGCAGACATGAGAAACCAGATTACAGGCACGGGAAACTATGTTGCAAAAATGAGAAACAATGTCGCAGATATGAGAAACTAGGTTGCAGATATGGAAACTATGTTGCAGACATGAGAAACACTGTTGCAGATATGTTGTAGACATGGGAAACAATGTGGCAGATATGGAAAACTAAGTTGCAGATATGAGAAACTAGGTTGCAGATTATGTGAACATATGTTGCAGACATAGGAAACAAGGCAGAGACCTTTTTGTCAACATAAATACAGACATAATATACAAGATATTTGTGATATTGAAACTCTGTAATTTTGGGCAGATTGCTCCAGAATCTTGGCATTCACAATCAGTATTATATCCTCATCTGATCAGGTTCAAGCAGGTCAAAGGTCAGGCCAATGAATTATCGATTGCAGACTGTTTCAACTCAACAATTGTGTTACCCCTTGGGCTGGAGGCCTGAAACTGCCCACATTGTAAATGTTTTTTTACCTCCGTCGATCAGATGGAGGTCTAGGAGCGCAACGTGAAATCTCCCGCCAAATAATTGTCATATGGGGAACCCACGACTCGTGTGATTTCCAATAGGGATTGCAATGGTTCCCGACGAAATTTTGAAAAGTTTCTGGACACAAATGAATGCTTACGTCACAAAAGGTGTGTATCCTTTGCAGCGCTTCCACCGGGTCTCTTTATTCGAGGGTACTAAATTCGCGCGTGTACTTATAGCTTCGCGCTGGTACAGATGGCCGGTATGCGAGGTAAAGACAAACCTGCGCTTTCATAAAAAGTAAATTTTCACGAAAGAAAAACTCGCATTCCAGATAGTATAATTGGAAACTTCCTCGAGAATCTCTGAATCGGCAAAAAGATAAAGGGCGAGTGTCATTCACCAGGATGCGAGTCGGAAGTGAGAAGTCAAATTCAAAGTCAGAGGTCAAAAACGTAAAACTCCGAAGAACTCTCTCGGCTTTTTCTTTTCTTTTTTTTTAGTTGGGGGGGGGGTGAGGGTTGGGGAGATAGCGACTGAAAAAATATATCTTCCCATGCTTCAATCGTTATCTGTGAATCCGATCAACAACCCAGCCGGATAATCTGTCAAAAATTATCCGTCGTCTGGGTAAGGTTGAAGGGTCATCGGAAGCTCGAACTGTGATACAGGCAAAAACTGTTGTTGTTGTAGTCTGGAAAAATAACTCTGCCTCACGAGGCGCTCTCTCGGCTTTTTCTTTTCCTTTTGTTTGAAGATGGGGGGGGGAGATAGCGACTGGAAATATATATCTTCCCATGATACTTCAATCGTGCGCTCATGAATTCCACGGAAAAGCGGACATTGCTAAACAGCCCTTTTTCGCATAAAATTCAGTCCACATTCTGTCGTAGACCCTATATTAGCATGCTGTTTGTTCTATTCGCTTCCTATGATCCCCGGGAACATGCCAATAATAGAGAAGATGTGTTTTAATAGCGAAATATTTTTCCCGCAATTTTTTAACATGAAGAACTCGGGAAATTCTAAATTGTCAAAGAAGAAAAATTGCACTTTACTGAAACTATACTATTTTGAAACATCTGCAGAAAAGATATGCATGTGGCGGGAGCTGTATACCTTAGTAAAAATAAGAGGTCAGAGTTTTAATTTTCTAAGTAGAAGAGATAAATTCACTCTAGGAATATTTTTTTGAAGAAAATGTGTAATTAATAAAGCACTTTTACCGATAAGATTTAAAAAGCGCACTCGTGATTCCATCACGATTTTTTGTCGATTCCGTCACGGACTAGATTTAACCCCTGGGATGATCCAGTCGCGTTTTTCTCACGATGAAAAAAATCTTATCATCCTTGGGTACTGTATGTTAGTAAGAGATGTCATATAAGAATAGTCAGATTGAAACAGAGCAGCAAAAAAATAGACAAGCAACACTAGTCAAGTCATCAGGTGATTCCGTCACGAACATTTCGAAGCATGATTTACTGAAAATGCTGGATCATCTGTAGATTTTTCATGGATCCGTAAACAGATGTCATATAGAATAGCAAACTAAACTTGAAACTACATGGGTATGGCCACGGAACTTCCGATTACATGACTTTGAATAAAGAAAAAGTCTTCCCAACGGTGATTCCGTCACGGTGGAATTCATGATCTGTGAATCCGATCAGCAACCTAACCGGACAATCTGTCAAAAATTATCCGTCGTCTGGGTAAGGTTGAAGGGTCATCGGAAGCTCGAACTGTGATACAGGCAAAAACTGTTGTTGTTGTAGTCTAGAAAAATAACTGGCATGCACTCTATGGAGAAGGGCCTCGTCAGGCACAAAGTGCAATTTTTTGTTGTTGTTTATCTGCAAATCCGCTCAACTCGATGGGTATCTTTCACTTGTTCTCACAGTTGCCTGGCCTGTGTGATATTGGGTGGTCGAAGTCTACGTATAGTTTTTTTCAATAAATTATGGAAATTAATATAAACATATATACAGATATTTTTTTAAATAGATTTTTTTATAAGTGTATTTCTCTTTCATCTTTGGCTCAATTAAAGTCATTCTCTAAAATGTGAAGCCGAGTTAATACAGTTTTTAATTATCTACCAAACCCTGTCCTCTATGACATAGAATAAAAGAGAAGTTGGGAATAGAACCGCTCAACAGTCATTTCTAAACATCAAGTTGTACATAAGTATTTTTACTTACTCTGTACAAGCTGAGGGCATTTTTGTGGCTTTTGAAAATTTTGAGATTTTTGCGAGTCTGTCCATATTTAACTAAGCGACGTCCAAGCGAGCTAATGTACGCGCGTTATATTCATATCAAGTATGGTGCGGCTTGTGTTCAATGAGGCTTGGAATGTTTATACAATTAATTTTCTTCTCACTGTTACACAATAAATATTTGCTGCGTGGAATCCAGTCATTTGTTCCATAGGGGCAATATTCTCATCAGCCATCACCATTCAATGTGAATGTGATACATGTACAAGTCCATGGTCATTGATACAGTAAGGTGAAGACGAAGGTGACCTGTAACACCAGTATACAAAATTATACCGAGCGCATTGAATCCTCATCATATGATGTTGAGACAGATCAGAACGAAGTGTCGGTAAAATCAGGTGTGTTTTGAAGAGCATTCTCTCATCAATGATGATGCTATACTGTACACATACAAAATATGAAGTGTTGCTGTGTTGGGCCTATAGCACAAAATCACAAGCAAGTTGGTACAACTAGGCACACAGGGTCTCATTTCTGTCGCTAACGTGTTGATTTGGGTGAGGGGATCCTCTCATGGGGAGGTGTGGGTGGGATGGGGCCTAATGTCTCAAGCACTTTTCCAGGTTTTCCATCAATATACTCTATTCCATACCCCAATATTTCAAGCACGTCAAATCAAACAAAAATTATTTGCTGGGAATGTGACTTTCACATCCCTGTCTGGACATGCTAGTGAGGAACCCTCAATCCCAGATTAATTACCATTGATGAAGCTAACGTCCAACAAATGCAAAATTGAGCTTGGCATCCGGCCGTATGTTATTCAGTGATGTATTACGCTACGGACCCTGTTGCCTCGACGGAGGTCTTTGCGCTCATCCAGCGCTTGTTTTAATCAGGATGCCAGAAAACAGAAAATCACAAATGGACTGGCTGTCCTGACATGCCTAATGATGAATTTTCTGGCTGATTTGTTTGTTTTGGTTTTATTTTTCTCCTGATAGAGAATCATTATTTCAAGCAAATTAATTTAGTGTTATGCACATACATGTACATATCACATGTATTAAGGCAAATAAAAAATGAAGAAATGCTAGTACATGTTTACAGGCAAAATTTAGCCGGAATTATATGTCGGAATGCTGTAGGACCTTTGTCAAATCGCCATACCAATGATCACAATGGCCGACTTATCTACATGTATGCATGATTGGCTTTGTCTGAATATTAATGATATTTGATTTGCCACAATCAAAGACAGGCACACAACAAATTGGGTACGGTACTGGGGTTTACTCCCTTTATCAGGTTTACGCGACCACTGATATCGACAGGTTTTACTCAAACTACATTTTAAACCGGCTTCATTCAGGGCTCTAGAGCACCCTAATTTGGGCACACCCTCTATTTGACACAGTAAAATGTTCAAGCACAAATCTCCAATCTGTTTACATACAATCAGCATACATGTATTTGCTCATTTTCCCTCATTGTTCTCCACAAGAGCTCAGGTTAAACATAACACCCAGTGGAAGGTCACTCATTCTGTCTGTGCTGTCCCCTTTGTGCAACGATTACGAGTCTGACAAATGGGCTATTGATGGCGAATTGCCCTGAACATAACTCAACATGATTTTCCTCTTTTTTTTTCTCTCTCTTTTTTTTGTGCTCTTTATGCACATCTCTAATTTGGACACAAAACTGTTGAACGTCATGTCTACTGTCATGACTGTCCATACATGCAGTCCACACAATTCGGAGAACTCACCTCGGCAAAAATCATGTCATATTAAAATAATTCCTATTTAACACCATGTTAAACATTGCGGAGGTGAACTGCCCATGCCACGGCATTTATCTTGGCAATTGCTGATTGCCATGGTGAATTGTGTGGACTATACATGTACCATATAATCTACATTTTTTCTACAACATTGAGGTTTCACACAGTTTAATTGATTATAGACTCAATTAGAGTATTAAATTTTATTCCAAAGTCTGAAGAAACCCTTCCAGTAGTTCTCCATAAATTGTCAAACAAAATTAGATTCATGAGTGATTTGTAGGGGTTTTTTCTTTATGTTCTTTTTGGCGGCAAGCCAGCATGTTATAGCAACTTGGTAGGTATTCGTGATTTTTGTCAATTCTCAACAGATTGTAATGAAATACGGAAATAAACTTCCACTATAAACTCAGTTTATATACTGTGTGGAATTTCAATGCTGTACGAAATATTGACTCCAGAACAGTTACTAGTATCTATAGATAATGTGGATCAGTACAGACAAGTGTGTTATCTAACGGTAAAAGCACTGTCATCGTGAAAGCAATACCTGTGAGAGAATCTCCATAGCCCTCTGTTCCCCAGACTTTGGGAACAGGTTCTGTAATCTTCCTCCCCCGGGACATGATCTCACCGACAGGTAACCATAATATAAACAGTGGTATAAATCGTCATCGCTAGAATTTTAGCGCTGTATAGTAGTTATCTATCCAGTGACCAGCACCTGTAAATAAACAGGAAAAATTTATCGGGAACTCTGAGTAGAATATAATGTGGATTGAACACTTACATAATATAGTATTATTAGTCCCCCAACTACAAACAATGCATACCTGGATTTAAAAAAAGCAGAGCCAAAGATTTCTTGAAATTCCATTTGCTTTAAAATTAATGATAAATTTGACAACTTTGAGTTGAAAATATGCCAGTTACATTTTGCTTTTTCTCTAATTGAGCAAGTGAGTTGAGTTTAAAGTCGCTTTCAACAATATTTCCGTCATATCGTGATGAACCAACAAGACACCGAGCCAAGTTGTATCCCTTTTGAGGACAGCACAAAAGACACAGATGGGACGCTCTCATTCATGTCATTGGTGCAATAAAGACAGGTGCAATTACAGTGCTAGACACAACATTATCATGTTCCTGCCTCTTCTCAGTAATACATTGAAGCAACACGAACCTATGCCCACCACCAGTCACATACATTGTAGTTGTTCAGTCTTCGAAAATTTTATCACTTCAAAACACAATTTAGAAGCCAATTACAAAATATTGTATGCCTATATTCAGCTTTGATTGTTGAGAACTGTTCACAATTGGGAACTTGCGCAATGTAGGCAGAGGATAAAAGAGAAGTTCCAATCCTTGACGTTGTTTGGATCACTGGGCCAGGAAGGTGTGAAATGGACAAAACGGAAGTGGTATTCATGGCTGCTGACTATATAGTGCAAGTCACAAATGCTCTTTCAGGTGTTGAAAAAAAGAAAAAAAAGTTCTTTATTGAGTAGCTCTTTGTTGCATTTCCTTTCTCTTTGTTACGTGGTAAGTAAGTCGTCCCATATAGTTACATGATGTCACTGATGCCGTCACAGGTTGGAGTTGCTACGTACATCATATTTTGGCAGAAACATCATGCAGTCATAGCGACTTACAATAACAAATACAATCAGCATGATCAGGGAGAGAAGGAATTAATGTTAAATTAAACGTCAAATTCGATCACACTTTAAAGCTATCAATATATTCGTCTTTTTCGATATTTGTGTAGTATCAATTTCAAATAAATTTTTACGTTCGCCTAGGCAAGAGGGTTGAAAGCTTGTGCATTGAGTTGCGGTTACATGGACAGGCTCAGGATTTGCTGTCATATAAAAATAGTTGACTCAAGGGAGACAATTCTATGCTGCTTTTATATGAATGGACAGGATTATCTGCCCTTCACCATCATGATCATTGCGCCATTGGACAATAACTATTTGATTTTACATACATGTATTGGTGTATTTAATTTTTCAGCATCGTTCATACCTTCTTACAATTATTTTTAAGCTAACATTACACGAACCCTTGAAGGATTCCCACCCTTCTTGAAAAATATTTTTTTGAAAGTTTAAAAAATATGTGAAGCACATGGGAGGATTTTGATTCCAATCACACAATAATGAATTAACCCTTTCACCGATTATTTCCCCTGACAAAAGTGACCTGCTGACGATCAATTCCCGGAGAACAGTTAAAATTTGTGTATGTTGTCTTTGGAATGCTAGAAATTGTGTTTGCGTCTGAGATTTGTAGAAAAACATAAGCACCCAGTCTCCACAACGCACACTCCAGTGTTATTTGCTCCACTATTTTTATAGCAAAATAAACAAAATAGCATACAAAGTTAGGTTTTATTGCAAGAGAATGCACTTTCCCCGGCTTTTTTGACTTGAAAATGTCCAAATTCAATGGAGAAATTGTCTTTTTTCAACCGCATTTGACAGTGGTTATCTCGAGTTTTAGTCGGCCATTTTCGATGCTTGACCTCTGATTGGAAAGCATGACCTTTCCCCTTTCAAAAGATGACATCGCCTGGGACGCATGGCGAAAATAAAACCGAGGATACGATAGGATTAAAATGATGTAATGTCATCCTTCCACTGGAAGTTCCAGCCACTGTCTACGCTTGTCTCATTTTGTTGGCTGACAGAGGTCACGTGGGCAAAATACGCATACCAATTGGCTCGTCGGCTGGGGGGTGAAGCCATCTTTGATGAAATGGAAAGTTGTTTGACAAACTTTGTGGATCAAGACTCGTAAAAATATGGAAATAAACTTGGCCGGTCGTCGTTGGCAGTGGGGAAAATGCATTTTTCACTCCGAGTTTTTTTCGTTCAACATCTAATTTTGCTCTATTTCTTTTGCAAACAAACAAACAATTTCGAGAATCGAATTGATCAAGGTTTTGGCTTTCCAGAAGTACGGTAATTTCCCTATTAATTCGCGATGTAGTGATGAAACTCAGCACTCCAAAAATTGGCTACTTTCGAATTATTTGTTGAGCGATTTCTAGAAAAACGCGAGTGTTCGAATTAAATGTCGCGCCGACTTTCCCGGAGAATCCAAAATGGCGGACCGCTTCGCCGTGGTCATAGTGATCGTATTTATTACCGTGTATTAACTTTGATATCTCATCAGTTTCCATAAAATGCAGTGTATGATGTCAGAAAATCTCCTCTACCCTGATAAAGGCGTCTAATTTTATTCGAGGAAGTCGAGCATATTTATCGAGTGACAAGTTCAGCACGATCATGCAGATTTTTGAGCTGACGTCCGTAAATTCGCGTCCATAATAACATCGTAAAAGTAGACCAAAACATTGAACGTATTCCTTCCTTTTTGTTCAGTATTAGCTATGATCTTCTATATTATGAAACCTAACTGACATGGAATTGAATGAATATTCTGGAAATATAAAACTATACACATATTAGAGTATTCCATGTTCGAGTCGTTCGGTATGTCGACGTTGTTGTTGTGAACCCTGCAAATGAACCAACGGCAAATTTGTGTAGGATTGTATCACGAAGTTTTAGACAGATTAGCGGACTGTCACAGTCATAGACTTTTTGGTCTTCACTGTGCATGATTTTACACACACCATCCAGGACTTGAATAAATATCCCGGACCTATGACACAAAATTAATGTTGAATTAACGGCGGATTGTACAAGAGAACCGAGTGTCAGTCGGCAATACACGTTTCGATTGGTTTGTTTCAAGTATGAGAATATCTATTACGGTACCGGTACTGTAACAGTTTACTAAAAGTAAAAGTCGAGGTATGATATCGTTCTGAATATTAATTAAATACTGGTATGTTCTCATCTCCGAAACTTTACCTAATGCCATTTAAATGTTTCTCAAATTTGTTTAGCATATAGAGTAATGGAATGGAGATAGCGATGTTTTGATTCTTAGTGTAAAAATGCGGTGTAATTCCAAAGAATTTTTGATTGCTGGAATTTTGGTAAGTTCGTGGGTATTCGTAAGAAATATTTTCATTCACAATAAAATATTTAACAAAACCGGAAAGAGTAAGTCTTTATGATAACTATATTTGAACAAAACAGAGCACATGCAGAGATGATTGTTGTCGGCGCTTCACATCGCAAAATTTGTTTGTGTCCCCTGGTGGGAAAACTGACGTTTGTCAACTGTGTGATTTCCTGTCTATGTTTCATTAAACGATAGATGCAATCAAAGCCCATACGAATAATACAGGGCAGGTCGGGCAGGTAAATGGGGGACAGCGAGGGGTTTAACATATACGACGAACAAATATATTAACGTTGAAGATCTCTCAAATTTGTTACTTAAAATAATGTGTGTTTTTCAAATAAAGGAATGCTGGTTCAAAGAAAGATATTTGATATACGAACGCTGGAAACTGAAGAATGATTCAATAGCGGGCCATGTGCAGACACTCGACCACGTGCGGGGGACTACCGTATATATTTTTCCCGACTGCGGCGAAACGCGATCAAGTTAGGATAAAATTACATGATTGCGGAGTTAATTGAATCAATTTTTTTCCTTATAGACTGTAAGTAATAGTAATTCAGTCTGATTATATTGTATCATTCCCTGTTGTTTCTCTGCGCTTACAAATAATAGCTTACGCCGATATACTATACCAGATTCTAGTAACATATTCACTTTACTTTCATCGGCACGAACTCCGTGGCGAAAACGGGAGTGTTCGAATTTATTGTTTCACGGATATTGAAAATGCTCCCGTGTTCGTTTTATTAGGATGGACAAAATCACGACAGCGGAAAAATCGGCCGTTTTCGAATTAAATTTGGAAGGTGAATTAATAGGGAAATTACCGTATACAGTGTTTGACAGGTTTCCGTTTAAACAAATGCAAAAAAATAAAAGTGCTGTACCCATCGTGATGGCCAACAGGTTTAAAGCTAACCTGGTCAATCGGGAATGGTCGTATGGGTACGCACTCTCGTTATCGGGATACCGGGAATAATCGTGAAAGGGTTAATAGAGGTATGATCGCAGCACACCTCTACAGATGTAGGCCTATTATATGCCATAAGAGGTACTGTACCCCAGGCGTTTTAATAGCCGGAATTGGAAAGAGTGTGTCCGAATTTACTATCCCAGTACAATCAGACTAGGGGTCACCTTATCCAAGTTTAGATGGCTTCGTTCATTCCTACTATGCCATGCTTCCTCTTACTGAACTCACATGTACATGTACACTCCAGGACCACATGGCTACATGGGCCATACGACTCTATCCGGCAATAAAACAATCCCTCCTCACTCTCTGTCCAATTCTTTTTTATCAAATTCGGCAAATAGTTTCATTGCCCCTGAAGAGCTAATCCGTGTACTATCAATCTTCAAACATCAACGGCTGGTTGAATTTCTCCTGGATACCGCCATTATCTTCGTAAGCGCCACAAGATCTGCATGATAAGTTATGATACAACATATGTAACAATTTAATGGCAGTATCCAGAAGAAATTCAACCGGACAGCAATCAGACTATTTGCCGAACTCGATAAAAGCAGTGGACAGAGAGTGGGAAGGGATTGTTTTATTGCCGGATAGAGCCATACGGCCCATAAAGTCGTGTGGTTCCGGAGTGTATATGTAAGTTCAGTTAAAAAGGAAGCATGGCGCAGTAGGAATGAACGAAGCCAATTAACCTTGGATAGGGGTCGTCCAGGCCTCAAAAGCTCTGGGGCTCTAGATGGCTGGACATTACATGTATACTGAATTCAGACTCAATATCCATTGATTAAAATTAAATGAGGTCTGAGGTGTACGGTTTAATTTGGTGTTTTAGCAGCAGCGCTCGAAATAACGCTTAATGTCTACTTGTCGATGACAAGTGATTTTCGCAAGTGACAAGTAAAAAGAGAAGTGACTTGTCACCTGCGACAACAAAGCCATAAAGTGCCGTCTTTATTTGTAAGGCCGTTGTTAATTAATTCTTTGTTTCTCGTAACCTTGCTTTTGAAAATAGACATGCTGAGGGCGATGATTATTAATTATTAATTATTACCTAGCGAGAAAAAAAAAATACTAAAACAACTACTCATATGGAGCTAATTTAGAACTGGTTTCCATCAGGTTAGTAATGGCTAACAATAATTAAATCAGCCTTCACCAAAGCAACCATAAATAGTAATAATATTAATCCTAATTTTTTAGGATTCATAAATTTTACTATAATACAGCTATCCTAAGCAAGTCACTGGTCAACAACAACAACAACAGCTTTGGTCTAATCACGATGCCTTCTTCTGATTTTCAGAGTCAGTAAAGACTTGGAAGCTCTTCCAAGTCCGCCACTGTGGATTCTTGATCCATGGCACTGAGTGATTTATAGAATTTATTTGCTGATTACAAGCGCCCATAGGCCTATAACTTAGGCAGGAGAATCATCGACTGAAGTTTCAAATCTGCCTTGGAAAGAAAACGCTCGATGACAGAGCTGGCGGTCGTCTTTTCAGAGAATAGGAAAGTTGTGAATTTAACATAAAACTGACCGTTTGTTGAAGCTATCGTGGCTCCGTTGGCCAAAATCATTTTGATCAACACCAGGATGAATGCGATCAACCATGCGGACATTTCTAAATTCATTGCGCGGTGTACGAGGAACGGAAGGGGTGTATGATGAACATACTTCCATTTGATTTGAGAACTCCGCGTGAAAATCGATATCTAGTTTGCAGACGAATAGTTATACTTCTTCACTTCTCAATGCATATTTTGTTAGATTACATTGTGGATGTTCAGTTTGTTGTTATTTACTGTTTTTGCGATCAGACAAACTACGGAATTGAGACCACAGAATTTTCTTCCGGAGCTCCGACTGGAAAACATAATGACGTAGCTTAGAGGATTCCCAAGAAAGTTTGCCGTTTCATTGGTCAGTTTATGGGGAATCCCTTGAACTGCACAACAGGTGGCGCTGCAGTGCCCTTCGAAGGGATGGTACAAAGAGACGGCTTTACGAAACTTGTTACGACAATCTCGGTATTTTACGAGCAATTAAATCACTGGAGAGAGCTGCTTCGCGAAACAGAACTCATTATAGGCATTTTTTTTAGGGATTTTGACACGTCAGTACCAATAATTAATACAATGCGTAATTATTGCTTGCAATAATACTGATGCGGGCGGGTTACGGGGAACGAACCATTAATTATCAGCGGCCTAACAGATATATACTTCGCCTAACAAAACAATGTGTGTAGCATAGTTTCCGCAGGCCCGGAAGTTGATAACATTTACTTGATTCCATGGCCCGTACAACCGATGTCGTTGTTGTCACTGTCTTTATGAAAACCGCTCTCCAGTGCGCGAAGATAGAAAATAACCTCGTGACAGCCGAGTGATTATGGTACGCGCGATTTCATTAGCCTAATTACTCCATCCAGCCAATCAGCATAGCTGATAGAATCTGAATGCAGCCTAGCGATAACACGTTTAGTCATGGTGGTTCGATCATTTTGATTGAATAGAGCGTCAGTGACAACAATTCTTCGACAGTAATCTGGATCGTTTTCTGAAACGTCGGAATGAAACCCCAGTCACAAGAATTTCTTGCCAAAAATTATCCGTCGAAAGAGTGACTCACATGATATTGAAAACATTCTTGCCCTTGTAGAAATACTGGTTCTACTGTCTGTCACAGATAATATATCCGAGACGTTTTCGATGGTACTTTGGAGACAATTGATATTGAAACTTCACACAGGAGATCAACTAAAAAGTACTAATTTTATTCCAAAGTATCAAGAAAATCCTTCCAGTAGTTCTCAACAAATCGTGAAAACAACAATTAGATGGGAGATTTGTAGGTTATTTTTTGATGTCATGACACTAAGTCTGCATGTTATATAACATTGACAGATCAATGTCATCGTAGCCCCAAAATAACATGGTAGGTATTGGTGATTTTCGTTAATTCCCAACAGATTTTAATGACATATGGGGGGAAAAATTATTATTTTTTGGTTTATATATCGTTCCAAAGCTGTACGATAAATTTTCTCCAAAATTTTGCTGAAAACATCTCAGAATTTATTATCTGGGACAGACAGTAGTGTTTTCAACAGCTTTTGTCGAGCGAGGTTTCAGTCTTATGAAGCGTGTGAAGAATGACTTTCGAGCTACATAAAATGAAGACTCCCTGAATGACCTTATGTCATTGTCACTGTCTGATTACTCTGTTACTAACTTTGACCCTATCCCAGCCATCAAATTGTGGTGGTTAGACTGCAACAAACCCAGAAGGTCTGAATCTAACTTGCTGTTTTATTTCATGAAAAATTACATCACAGTTGAGTATATAAGGCCGTTGTCAGTTGATAGGTTGTTTCGCATGACCTGCCCGCATCAATATTTTGGAGATAAATAATGCCGCATGTATTTTAATTATCAGTAATTATTGGTCGTAAAAAAATAAGTAAGCAAATCCACGAAAACTCATGACCTGACCGTGCCGTCACAGCTTCAAAAGCCGCCATTTTGGTTCACATTCTTTGGGGAATCCCATTAATTTCAAAACGAGGCACAGTCCCGGCATGCATCTCTAGCGGGGATTCCCTCGTATCACAAGCGGACCGTCACAAGCACGTAGCAATAATAGTAACTCCGGCAGTTTTGACGGTTGCGTGCCAAAGCCATCATGGTTTTAGTTAATGGATCAGTTGTTTCCTCATCAATCAGTCGGTACATCGTGCCGAATTTAACCATCCATTTCTCTGATGAAACGCTTTTGAGAGAAGTGGTCGAGCACTTCACGTTACTCGTACAGCTAAAGGACGAGAGACATATACAATTCGTTGCCCTGGACAGAGAATCCCTGTCCTCAGTCCGTATAAAATAAAAAAAAAATAAAAGAAGATTTCATTAAAAGGGGACTCCTGACGTTGAAAATTCGGGTAATAAATTGTGCAGATATCTTTAATACTGTAGTATTCACAAGTAAGAGTTGTTTCCCTTGATTTCTGTTCACACAATGTGTGTGCATTTGAGTTTTACTATCTATCATAATTATTTACAGAATGTTACAATTAAATTAAAGCAAACTTAAAATGTCTCTTTACGGAATAATTATTTCATTAGTAGTTTTTCTGCCTGCATGGAATAAATGAAGAAGTAAAAGTAAATATGATAATACATGTCTCTCTACACATTGTCATGATTATTTCATTTATGGAACAGGCTAATGGAAGATTATTTTGATTTGATATGGAATGAGTCAATTTACCTTAAATAATTAATAATTAATAATTATAGCATCTAGCATCTATGTTTTAGCAGGAGAAGGTCAGGCTAAACAACCTATTAACTGACAGCGGCCTAAGGAACAGTCAAAACTTGGTAATATTTTGAGACAACTACTGACAGCCAGGTAAAAAAAATAGTCACTTGTCACCTGGGACAAGTAATTTTTTACAAACATTTCAACTCCTGTTAGCAGTATACCTGTTGTCAGGGCGAACAGGTGGTATACATGTACGTGAGAGCTGGTGAAGCATGGGGTTGAAACATTGATTGCTGTCTACTGACAGTTTTGAGATGCACAACTGGCCCTTCAGCAGGATGCTGGTGACCTCGAAACAGTGACTGTTTCGCAATTAGTCTGACATGCAGCCCCTACAAGATAGTTTACAATACTGATATTTATTGAACATAGGGTCTGCCACTCTAACCGGCAAAATCTTCTAGCTGCTGGACCGAAATGTCCGGCCGTCAAAAAACGGTACTTTATACGCCATTTTCTCCACCCAAAATAATGAAACTCACTTTTTAAGTTGAATTACGGGCTTGGAATCAGTTCTAAACATTCCGTGGGTAGTTTATTTTAAATTTCTCACAACAACACAGCTAGCTGTCCTGAGCCGAGAAGCCAAATTGTCAGCCATGTCTAAAATCTTCAGCCAATGAAAAATCACCACCGCTAGATTCTCCACATTCGGACACGCACTTCAGATAGAGACTCGTGGTCGGATCTGACAGTTCATCACTCTTGTTGTTCAGCATCAGAACAGATTCCTGATGGTAGTCTGAACTGTGTTTATAAAACAGACCCCTCGCTTGCGTAAACCAGAGGGGCGCTCCGCCCCGCCCCCCTCAGAGTGCGCCCCGCCCCTTCTGAGATGCCCGAAAATGCGCCCTGCCCCATTTAGACCGCGCCGCGGCCCCGTCTCTTCCTTAAAGCCGTGTTCTGCTACTATACTTTATGAATACAGGTTGTTTATTTTCCAAATTCCATTCCTTCACATCGTTGATCCGCCCCAACTCTAAGAAGGATTAATCTGTCTTATCGAAGGACCGTTGTTGTGTACGGAAACATTTCTGTCCGCCATATTTGCTTGAAGCAACGTATTCAAGTACTGGCAATGTGATTGGCTGGCCTTGATAAGGCGGTACTCTCAGCCAGTCAGAAACCTCGTTACGTTATCTCGAGATTGAAAGCCGTACGTCGCAGGGAAAACCCCGCTGTTTCACACTGATAATCACGTCGGACTTATAGATTAAATACCAAGGATAATTACTGGTACTAAGCTCTTTTAATGATAAGTTCGAAGTTTCAATACTTCTTACGTAATTTGGTTGTTGTTTGCCTCATGTTGACCCTGTTTATTTGTGGTGAACTCTTCCGGTTTGCAACCTTCAGTCGATTCGTTGGTGATCGCAGCCACGTGGAGACGTCGACTCAGTCTAATTTTATGGGACCGATATTATCTCAAATCTATTATCTGCCGCATTATTTCAGAAATTTCAAATTGATTTGAAGCCTTGTTGAGATATGGCGATATTACGTAGCCCATTTCATCCGAATAGTATAAAGCCCATTTAGCAGTAACAACAACAACAACAAATTTTCATGCAAATTCCAGTGAAAATTATGAGTATCTTGAAAGAAGTAGATCATAGCTACCTATATCACAGCAAGTTGAACATTCATATGATCTATATTCAGGCTTCACTGGTATAATGATTTGCACAAATAATGAATATTTGAAGATAAAAACATCTAAATCCATTTGTGAACTTTGAGGTATGGTACTCTCTGCTTTTCAGTAGCATTTTGGCACTACCGTAATAAAGATGTTCTATTTGTCATTATTTTCAAAGATTTCAGTTCAGAAGTTATTGCTCAGAAATTATATACATATGGGATAGGCCTATGGCAAATCAACCTTAATTCTCTCTCTCTCTCTCTCTCTATCTCTCTCGATATGATCAGTAAATATTTTTCTCGGTTGACATCTTGTGAATTCCAAACTCTTCTGTATCCAATCCGATTAAAACCTGATCCAAAAAGAAACACTCCTCATCTTGCCTGTGGCTTGGACTGAGACACAGGTTTTCATGCAGATCCAGGTCACTCGTATGGCCCATCTAGGAGCGACAGGTGCTTGGTATACGTAAAACTCCTATTTTAACTTGTTTCAACAGATGAATATTTTCTTCTCTCGAAACCATGATGATTGACCTTCGTTGAACATTAATAATAGATTTTATATATTTTGATCAATTCCAGGAGACATTCCTCTCATGAATCTAGAGGTCAATCTGTCTTCCCCGCAGAGTTGTGGCCTAACATTGACGTTTTCAAACATACATTCATAAATCAAGGAGAAGCTCTGTGATTGGTCATGACTCAGAACATGGAGATGGACGGGGAAGGTGGGGGGGGGGGGTTCAGATTTACATGACTGACAAGTAAACTAGGGAGTGCTTACTGCAGATCTAATTTTAAGCAGATTTCCTGTGTATCATCCTTTCAATCCATTCTTTCAATGCATGTGATCGACAGAAATGAATGGTGATATTAGAAAATACCGATACCGCCGCCGCGACTACTAGTGCCTCCGACATGCCCTTTTATTCCTCGTCCGCGCAAAAAGTGCCCCTTTTCAACAGACTAGCACCCTGCCCCTTTTTTTTTCAAGGTAGGGGTCTGTAAAATAATCTATATTTCTTCAGTTAATGTTGACATAGTCATCCATCATAAAGTGCTAAAGATTGGAAATGAAGTACCCTGAATTGTGCTGAATCATGACTTTCTGTCATCCTGAACCAAGTTATTCTTGTTTACAAATTGAAAATCTGTGTCCCCGAGAACTTGGAGAATGTAGCGATAATGATTTGTCTTCTCGGTTCAGGAAAGCTGTGTTGTTGAGAGAATGTTCAAATAAACTACCCACGGATTGTTTAGAATGGATTCCGAGCCCAAGATTTAACTTAACAGGTGGGTATCATTATTTTGGGCGGAGAAAATGGCCCAAAAAATATTGTTTTCTGACTACTGGACATTTCGATCTGGCAGCGAGGTGAGATCGGCAGACCCTACGGCTGTCGGATTAGTTATCAGAGTGATCAGTGATCGGACACGCATCTCGTGCGCACGTGTTGTGCTCGTGATGACAAGGCAATAAAATGTCAGAAAAATAGAGGAATCATTTCTAATTGTTATGCAAAATATAGATTCTAGGGATCGATGAAACTCTAAAAATTTTAATTTAACATTTTTGTTTTCATCAAAATTGGAAATTTCTCGTGTTGTGGCGGGAGTGCGAAATTCTGTTTCCAGTCTCACTCTCAAGTAAATTATACATATAGAAATTGAGTAATGATCTTTCACGACAGAACTCCAACTAACGATTGTCATGCAGAAAACTTGAAAATACATTGTATTACAACGTCAAATCCTTGTTCACGATGGGTGTCCGATAACTGGTAATGTCCACGGTAGGAGCTGAGGTGAAAAGTCGAGCTAAAAATAGCTCCCGCATGTGCAGAAGGGAGTGACGCCATTGATGGGATTGGGATTCATAATGGAAGAGATTTGAGGAGCTCAGCAATCATCGTGTCAATTTTCATGTCATTTCGAGAAATACTTTTTTATATATTACAAATAAACCTTCAAAAAAGCATTATAATAGATCGGACACCTGTACATTCAATAATCAGTATTATAAAATATCTTGCAGGGGCTGCATGTCAGACCATTTCGCCAAGTCAGTTTGAATTTCGAATTCGGGTCTCGTGCGACGTTCATCACTAACCTCAGCGCAACTTCACCGATGCTTCAAGTTCAACATAGTTTGATCAGTGGTAAAACGGCGACATTCGGGTTGGCATTCGGAACAAAAACGCAATTTAAATGCACAGCCACAGGCTTTCGGCCCGCTGGGGCATTTATCATGTGAACATAAAACAATTTTGAATATATTGATATCCAGTGGAATTTGTTGTTGTTCCAGTCCCCATTCAATTAGTATTGTTGTTGTTGTTGTTGAAATATTTGTCGAACTGAACACTGCTGAATACACGCAAATTGTGCCCAACGAAAATTTGGTCACAAGGTTTACCTACTAGCATTCGCTTCGGGACAAAATAGTGTTACATCTTGGCTTCCGATTTTGTAGCCGTTTTCTTATGGCAACTGTTCTGTCACACTTCTGAACACAATTTTACACCTTTAACATGTTTCAACGGATACCAAAACGAGCGCCATTTTGATGCTATGTCGCAAAGGTTCCCGGGAAGATAGTATCCACGGGGAATTCTAACTAGGGGAGATTACTCTCTGCTTCGTTCAGGGTGCAGTCCAGTTCATCAGCACTGAACAGCTCCCCATCCACCAGTAGAACGTCCACCAGCAGGACACATCCATCACCAGGTCGGTTTCGCCGTTTGATGTTATATGCCGTTTCTTCGTTTGTATTTTAACATCAAATCTTCCGGATTAGATATTAAATAAATATTTCAACTGTGAAAATGTCTGTATTTTCTTTAAAATGCCCATTTGAGCCGAATTTTCAACATGTAAATATAGGTCAACCAAACAGCCAAATACAACAAGAGCTCCATAACTCTCGTTTGGGATCTTAAAAGTACTGCACTATGTTTGGAACGGGAAAATGCAACCCATGCAACTCGTTTGATCATCATTGTGAATGCAGGGTCATACCCCTTACACCACACCTTCATGCAACTCCAGGGCAAAGTTCAACCTCTCTCTCCATCGTGGTTACCTGTAGCAGAAGCTTTTGTAAAGTGTATTTGTAATCGAGAATTTTATGTGGTTGTGAAATCTGGGGTTTCGAGAAAATAAATATTGCCGAATCGTTTCATTTACAATTTTGTAAAAGAATTTTAGGAATAAAGAAATCTTCGCCGAATTTTCTGGTTATGGGGAACTCGTGGTGTACCAGCTATATATCCTATTGTATATAAGAACGGTCTCCTATACTGGTTGAAATTGATTAATGGGAAAGACAAAAACTCGCGTATGTAATATACAATTTTATTTATGCCCAAAGAGATATAGCTAAATATCCCTGGTTAAACCATGCTAAATCTATATTATATGATACTGAATTCAATGGGACTCCCAAAGTGTTAACAAGGCTGTCTTTCTCTTTCTTTTTATTTTTATTTTAGAACCACCCTTAAAGATCAGGGGTTTTTTCAGAAATGGTATAGCGATATGTACTACTTCTCAAAAGGCGTTATCTACAAAATGGAATTTCATTTGAAAAGTTACCCGAAATTACTTGACGAAAAAAAAGCAGAAAAAATATGCAAATTTATCAAGGAGGGTATTGTACTCGGTAAATATTAATGAATGGATCATCTGCTGTTATACATATAAATATATTTGTAATTAATGTATATTTTAATATACATAATGTATATATATTCATAAGTTTGATACAATGTATATGTGGTCGCCATATCGTGCCACCCTGTGTGGTTGGAGTGAAATAAAATGATGATGATGGTGATGACAGTTTACTTTATTCATCGCAACCGCGAATTAACCCACATTTTTTTTATCAAAATTTTATCTTCAGATTGAGTTTGGAGAAAATTTATGTGAGGTTGTTATTTACTTTTGGGACATGGTCAACGAACTTTTTGCAGTCTTCCATAGCAAAGACTGTATGTCATTGGTATAGTTTTATGTATTGTTTATTTCTAGATGAAGCATTTTAAATGGTACATTTCAAACAAGAGTGATTAAAAATATTTATTTGAATTTGGGGCTTTTGTCAGCTGGGGTTCAGTGATGAGTATTAACAAGATACAGTCATTTAACTATAGAAGAGAATTGTGATGTTCATATCTTTTTGAGCCAAATGAGCTCAGTAGTAGTATAAGGTGATTACATGCCACATTTTGACGAGTGCGCAGGTGTTTCTGCGCAGATTTGTGGCGGAAGTGTGGCGGGGTTTCCCAGTGGGGGATTCCCCAGTGGGGGTTTCCCAATGACGATCACGTGATCAAGGCATGTCTAGACTTATTCTGGGTTGTACAGTTCTGCCATACGGAGGATGGGTACTAGTATTTCGCTGACGTCCTAGTAATAAACATAATCTATAGGTGTTGTGGCGGCTGATGTGGGTGGTGGTGGTGGGACCAAAATGGCGGCCTTGTGGGTGGTGGTGGTGGTGGTGGGACCAAAATGGCGGCCTTGTGGGTGGTGGTGGTGGTGGTGGGACCAAAATGGCGGCCAGTGTGGGTGGTGGTGGTGGTGGGACCAAAATGGCGGCTTGTGGGTGGTGGAGGTGGTGGGACCAAAATGGCGGCTTGTGGGTGGTGGAGGTGGTGGGACCAAAATGGCGGCTTGTGGGTGGTGGAGGTGGTGGGACCAAAATGGCGGCTTGTGGGTGGTGGTGGTGGTGGGGCCAAAATGGCGGCTTGTGGATGGTGGAGGTGGTGGGACCAAAATGGCGGCTTGTGGGTGGTGGTGGTGGTGGTGGGACCAAAATGGCGGATTGTAGAAAAACGTATAAAAGGAGGCGATTTTTAGGGGTGGGTGTATTCATTGCACTACCTTCCTGACTCACCTGACCAGCCTGCCTACCTGCCTGATTGACCTGACCAGCCTGCCTGCCTGCCTCTAGCCTGCCTGCCTGCCTGCCTGCCTCACCTCTAGCCAGCCTCACCTGCCTGCCTGCCTCACCTCTAGCCTGCCAGCCTGCTTGCCTACCCGCTTGTATTAGACGAAAGCATGAGACGTGGAGAAGATTTTCCCTGGGACCCAGCAGTACCTCCGGTTGAAGTCTTGCCTGAAGACGAGCGTGTGAGGGAGACCTGCACTCTTACACCGGACTGCACCCTATTGTTGTATCCCAAACGCGTGGAGCTCATCGATGACGACAGTAGGTGCTGGTGTACGTCTGAACCAGCGCGTGTCTCTTTATCCCCGGAAGGCTGGACTACCTTGAAACGGGTGTTATTGGGTGACCTCGACGGTGATAGCATTCACCTGTGTGACGACGTCTACATTTTCCGCGGTCCCTATTTTGCTCGACTCCTCTGTCTCAAGCAAGGTGGTTTTACTCTGGACCCTGATCTATGGACAGCCTTGGAAAAAGTAATCCCCATGGTCGATGAAGTACTATCTCTATAGGAGCCACATAACCCATCAGAATACTGCGTATCACGGACTACACCCGTATAGCTAGGCGCGCATGTGTGACCTGGTCTATAAAACACGTCCCTCGGCATCCCACACCTTCATTTCTACGGTTGCAGAGCCATGACGGAGATCCAGCCCTATGCGACTCGCATTTTACAGCATGCCACCGTGGTGAATTCATTCACGGGTTACCGAGCGGTGGTCCGGTCCATGCTTGCAGATGGCGACGACAACGAGGGGCGACGCTAGATCCTGAACGAGTTCACAGAAGCGGTCCTCGACAGAGTGCACTCGATGGAGAGGTGTGCCATCACTCACCACTACTGGACTATGACAGCCATCCTTGATGCTCGGGCTATGGACCACGAGCGCTCAAGCCGGAACCAGCGACGGCTGGTTGGCCTCACAATAGTCTGTGCCCTATTGACCCTGGCGCTGTGGCACTGACAGTGGGACTATAAATACGAGGGTCAGACAGAGTGTGTGTCATTCACCGTTCGACATTGGAGCAAGCATGTCACCCGACCTACGAGCCATCCTGCCCCTTACACCCCAGGTGGGGTTACACGTCTATGAAGATAAAGTCACCCTCGTGGAAGACCGTGGAAATATTTGCTGGTCGCCCGCTGAGACCGTATCGAATACGGTGACGCTACACCGTGACGGCTGGACCAAATTTAAACGGGTGTTGAGCGGTGAGCTCGATGGACACCTCATCCACATAGACAATGCCATCTACGTATACCGTGGACCTTTCTTCGCACGCCTGGGCCGCTACCAAGATCCTACGCGAAGCTTCACCCTAGACCCCCATCTGTGGACAGCCTTGGAGAAAGTGGTGCCTATTGTGGACCAGCTCTTTACACCGGACGAACGGTCATCAGACCAGTTGGGGTGGGCTCGTGCTATTGAGGACGCGCTGGCTGAACCCAATGAGCAACTGTCTAGTCATGAACCAGACGACGAGGCTATAGACTATCCGGCTGAACTGAGTCAACCAACACAACGGTGGTAGAAACTTGTTATAAATAAACCATACTCTCCGGGTCCATCATCATTGTGTCACCATGAAGCGCTGGGAGAAGGTGTTGGATAACTTATACTACAGTCCCGACAGTCCGGCGGCCTATAGTGCATTGTCGGCTCTCTATCGAGCGGCCAAACCCCAGGGGATACAACGTGCTCAAGTCCGAGATTGGTTAAGAAAACAAGACACCTATACCTTACATCGAGCTGTCCGTCACCATTTTCTACGGAACCGGGTCATCGTGGGAGGAATAGATGCCCAGTGGCAAGCGGATTTGGTCGATATGAGCGCCTTTGCCAAACACAATGATGGGAATCGGTATATCTTGACGTGCATCGATATCCTATCCAAGTATGCGTGGGTGATACCCATCCGGACGAAAACGGGGGCGAATCTCATAGCGGCGTTCAAAGACATCTTCAAGACCGGGCGCAAACCTTTGTATTTGCAAACCGACGAAGGCACGGAATTCCTCAACAGACCGTTCCAAGCCTTTCTCAAGAAACAGAAGGTCTTCTTCTTCCATACGTACAATGAGACCAAGGCGTCCGTGGTGGAAAGGTTCAACAGGACATTTAAAGGTCGCATGTATAAATATTTCACCTATAAGAATACAAGGCGGTACATCGATGTCCTCCCGAAACTGGTGAGGAGTTACAATCGAGCCTATCATCGAAGTATACAGAGAGCCCCCATTACCGTGACCCAACGCAATGAAGCCCAAGTCCGGCGTGTCTTGTACCCCTGGCCATCGCAGCGAACGACGAAGGAGATGTTCAAGGTCGGGGACCCTGTACGGATCAGTAAAGTCAAGGGCAAGTTCGAGAAAAGTTACTTGCCCAACTGGAGCGATGAGCACTTCCTCATTAAACGGCGCCTACCCCGACAGCGGCGAGTCTATGAACTGGAAGATCTTCAAGGGGAACCGTTGCTAGGCACGTTTTACGAGATGGAATTACAGCCTGTCGTAAAAACACAGTAAGACTACTACACGGTGGAGCAGATTTTGAAAACGGAACGTCGACGTGGGAAACTGTTTCATTTCGTCAAATGGCAAGGCTGGCCCAGTTCCTTCAATTCCTGGGTCGCTGCCAACCAGGTGAAACGACTATAAAGCCAGACACCACTGCCGTCCTCCTACATTCCACGTCCGACCATGAACACGGTGCAACCGTCTCTGAACACAGCGTCTTCCAAAACGCGCAAAGCGCAAGTGGGCTTTGGGGTGATAGTGCTAACCCTGCTGAGTGTGTTGTACGGAGGTGTGTTTTACGACGTAGCCTATTTCAGTACGTTACTTAACCAACTGAGAACACCAGCCATCAGTGAAACCGGTCTACAGAGAGCACCAGTCGTATCGAGCCCAGTCACCACCACCTCCACACGCCGTGTACAAGCCACAACGAGCTCCACACCAACGCCAAGTACATCCACTACGTCTGAAGACCCACCAGATTTCATCCCTCACAGTGAACCGACAACGACGACCCACGTTGTACCCACCCCCATCATCATCATCCCTGAACGCGAACAGACAACGACGACCGACGTTGTACCCACCACCACTCCAGTTCACTCGTACCAAATTTACAAGAGCGGGTTACCACGACAGCGGATACACCTCCAACCATGGACCCGCGGTGGCAGCATCCCTTCACCTGCGTCATCGCAGGACCGGCGGGCTCCGGCAAAACGCACTTCGTCAGGAAGCTCCTTCAACACGCCGACAGCATGATCACCCCACCCATTGCCAGAGTCGTGTGGTGTTACGGAGAATGGCAGGAAGCGTATGCAGCAATGCCCCACATCACGTTCGTGGAAGGCCTACCTAACCTGGCCGATTTGGAACCCGACACCTTGGTGGTTCTGGATGATCTCATGGCGGAGACGGATGCGCGGGTCACCCAACTCTTTACCAAAGGCAGCCATCATCGACGACTCAGCATCATCTACATTGTGCAGAATCTGTTCAGTAAAAAACAAAGAACATTGGAACATCAGCTTAAATGCCCACTACATGGTGGTCTTCAAAAACCCGAGAGATACCACTCAACTGCTGCACCTGGCGAGACAGATGTATCCCGGCCGCACACGGTTTGCATTGGAAGCCTTTAAAGATGCCACAACCCCTAAGCACGGGTATATGCTCTTCGACCTCAAGCAAGCCACCCCCGACCACCTTCGACTACGGACCGGCATCTTTCCCGGAGAGACTCACCACGTGTACATGCAAAAATAATGTAAACACACCTACAGTGGCTCCCCCAGCTGGGGTGTGTGTGTTTTGATGATGGGGACAATAAAAAAGAATGAATACCACAGCAGGGTTGATTTTTTGTCTCTGAAGTAGATAAAAAGGGTAGGGTTGTGGGATCTGGCATTAGTTGTACAGGATGTCTGCGCGAGTACGGAAGCACGCTCCCACGCTCCGTGTATTGAAGACGGCCCCACCCGAGTTAGTGCGAACCATTGTACGCGGTGCGGACCCTGCTCTCGTGTGCTGTCTGTGCGAGATTGGACTCAATATCTTAAAAGGCAACGTACCACTGACTCCGGCTCAGAAGACCAAGTTGGCCAAGCATAAGACAGGTCTCCGAACCTTAGTCCAGAAGCGAGTTTCTCAAACACAAAAGAAAAAGGTGTTACAGAAAGGTGGATTTCTCGGGGCCATCTTAGCACCGTTGGCCGCTTCCGTGTTGGGTCCAGTATTGGGTGGACTCTTCGGCCGACAATGAACCACACGAAAAAAATGGTCCTCGTCGAACCTCGGCTCCTGCAAAACCTCCAATCGCCCTACCCTGTCCCACCTACGGTGAAGACGATAAACACCCTCGATGGAGAGATGCAACAGATCCTACAGAGACCGGGGTTAAGCGACAGTGAGAAAGTACAACGGTAGAATGATTACAAGCGTCTAGTCCGTCATTCATAATCCAGCCGTCGTCCATTAGAGAATATCCGCGTCCATAATCCAAAGACCTATTCCATTTCCATATAACAGTATTAGCACCAAATTCAAAAAGACAAAAGTATACATAAACATAGGCTTGTTTCCTGCAAGAGAGAAGCGGTCAACAGTTTTCAATGATGCCGGCAAGACATCATGATGTTCCAAAATATCAAATCCGTATCGCTGATCAGTATTCTTAATCCATAATATTCGTTATAGAGTCGTCATCTAAAAATGATGTACCTCAGTCACGCTTTGATTGTGACTGTTCATATGAGTACCATGAGGATCTTGAAGTACATGGGCTCATACGGCCCCTAGCCCCGGGTTAAGCGGAATTAGACACATGTTACGAAACGTAGCCCCATAGATCTTGCACGCTACGTTCGTATTTTGCTACGCTTCAGCGGTACATGACGTTCATGGACCAATACAAAACCCTCTCTACTCCAGCACCACCACCACCACCATCACGTGACAGACCGCCGACCTCAGCACCGTTCCAACAGCCGGGTGGGGTACCACCCACAGCCCCACAGTGGGTGGAAGACGAAGTCCTGAAGAGTGTACCTGCCTCGTTCAAGAAACAAGCTGGCCTGGTATTACAACGGATGAAACAGAATCCTAACATGACTTGGAATGATAAAGGCGAACTCCTGGTACAGAATCAGGTGGTCCCGGGGACCCACATGACGGATTTAGTGAATGATCTGATGCGTCAACGCAGGTCGCACACCGATCCTCGAGGATGGGAAGTCTTCGCTCAAGGCTTGAAAGACATGCATGTACCACAGGAATTGGTGGGGAACCCCCACCGCTGGGCCTTTATGCAGCGAACCCAGCAATCGCCGAGCGGTCCACTACCTTCTTGGGAAGCCGACTGGGAACCGGAGTCACCCCCCAAAACTCCACCACCACCACAACGGGCACCTTCTTTTCAGACCTTTAAAAAATCACCCTCGATCAGGACACCCCACATCTCCAGAGCCGTGACACGTAGCAAGTCAACGCGACGATCACGACGCCGGACACAACCGCCCAAGGCCTGGAACACCTATTAAAACCAGCAGCAGCAGCAGGACAGCTCAGTCGCCATGTTTTACCTCACCCTACCCAGTAACAGTTCGCTGGATGTGTTTCCTGACAACACCGTGGCCAAGTATGTGACTCAATTACCACAACCGTTACATTTACCTGGCCGGTGGGAATGTGGACTGGTGGATATTCAGTACCCTTACTCATGGTACAGCGTGCGAGCCAATGAAGTGTGGTACGAGGTGACCTACGAAGGCAAAAACACCCGACTCACCCTGCCCGAAGGCCAATACGATACCCCCAAGGAGTTCATGGGTGGGCTGACAAGACTGTTGCATTATAAGGCTCTACGGGAGGTCACGAATACTTCAAAACCCATCAAATCCTTTCCCTTCAAGAATCACGTGGACTTCGATTACAATGCACACAACGACAAGGCAGAGCTTATCGTCTCCGCCAAGGCGAGTGTCGTACTGAGTCCTATCCTACAGCAAATGCTGGGTTTCGATCTAAAGACGTTCGCTGGTCCCACCGAACACCATGGCGAGATGCCGATGGATATGAAGTCGGGTATGTACGGACTCTACGTCTACTCGGACGTGGTGGACAACCACATCGTGGGCGATATCAACACACCTCTGTTACGGGTGGTCCCCATTAAAAAGACGTATGGAGGTCAAGTCACCCACAGTTTCACCCACATGCTCTACTTGCCCGTACGACAAACTGACATCAACACGATCACGGTGGATATAAGAGATGACACGGGGCGACCGGTGGCATTCGAACGAGGAAAAGTGGTGCTGACACTTCATTTTCGACAAGCACGTGCTCCCCACTTTGCATAATGAAAGTACCTTACGAGTGCAATGCACGCAGCTATATGGACTATTATGCCCAACAGGCCGGGGGTGGCTTTCCGGTCTTTAGCGGTGCACGCATGCAACGAGGACATGGACTGGGGAACATACTCGGCAGCATCGTCAAAACGTTCCTGCCCTTGGTGACGCGTGGGGTGAAAGCAATCGGCAAACAAGCGGTACGCAGTGGACTGCAAGTGGCCGGTGATGTCTTGAGGGGTACGGCACCCAAAGAATCCTTGAAACGGCGGGCCAAAAAAGCGGGAGGCGTGTTGGTGGCCAAAGCACAACGCACCGTAGGGAATAAAAGAGCTGCCCCACCGAGACCACGCACCAGTCGACGACCGACCCAGCGACGACGCACATCGAAGAAGACAAAGGATATCTTTTCTTAAAACATGTCCTTGATCCACGCCGAGTCCTGCCCCTCCACTAACAGTGAATTTGATTTGTGGACCGTGCCGCCCACACAGACCAGTGCCGAACAAGGATTATGGGTGGAGCATCTCCCGCTCTCCAGCATCAACGAAACCGGGCCCATCGAGTTCACCATCAGTAATGCGGATACGGCCTATGTGGATTTAGCCCAGACCCACTTGTATGTGAAAGCCAAGGTGGTCAATGGGGATGGCACCAGAATCGGCCAAGCTGCAACGGTGGGCCCGACGAATCTCTGGCTGCACTCGATGTTTTAACAGGTGGATATTTTTTTCAGCGACAAACTCATCAGTGACTCCACCAACACGTACCCGTACCGAGCCTACATCGAGACCCTGTTGTCGTATGGCCGAGAGGCTAAAAAGTCTCAGCTGACAGCCGCTTTATTCTACCAGGACACACCCGAGCACATGGACACGGTGGACAATGGAGGATATAACAAACGGAAGGCTTTCACTGCGAACGGTGCCTCGGTGGATATGATGGGTCGGCTGCACTCAGACATGTTCATGCAAGACCGGTACCTCTTGAACAAGATCCCCATCAAAATCCGACTGATACGGGCGCCTCCGACCTTCGCCTTGATGGCCACTAACGTAGACGGGCATGCAGCGGACTATAAGATTGTCATCCAAGAGGCAGTGCCTGTATGTCCGAAAAGTGAAACCGAATCCAGCCGTTCAATTGGGACACATGAAAGCCTTGGAAACAAAACCAGCCCAGTACCCTATCCGACGTGTACAAACCAAAGTGTTCTCTGTGCCTGCTGGAAATATGAGCGCCAACAAAGAAAACCTGTTCCTGGGGGAACTACCCAAGCGATTGATCCTGGCCTGTGTGGAAAATACCAGTTTCAGCGGAGCCTACCCAGAGAATCCGTTTGACTTTCAACATTTCGGCATCAATTTTGTGGCCCTGCATGTGGATGGACAACAGGTGCCAGCCACGGCCTTAACACCGAACTTTGGGCGGAGGAATTTCATTCGAGCCTATCAGAGCCTGTTTACAGCCACCGGTCAAATCAACTAGGACGAAGGGAATTTCATCAGTCGGGAGCACTACGCGAACGGATACACGTTGTTCTGTTTCGATCTTACCCCCACCTTAGAGAACGACCATCAGCTGGCCCTGGCCAAGCAAGGCAATTTACGGTTGGAAATCCACTTTGCACGAGCCCTGGCGACCACTGTCAATGTGATCCGCTACGCCGAGTTTGACAACATCATTCAAGTGGACAAGGCGCGCAACGTGCTGTGTGACTTCTCCACCTAACATGGATACAGACCAGATAACCACCGTGCCGGGGAATGACCCAGGGACACGTAGGGTCTTTCAAGGGGTGTTCGCCCGAGATGTGTTTCCATTAGACCGTATGTATCCTGCTGCTTACGTTCTCAACACGGACCCGATGGATCGGCCCGGTGAACACTGGGTGGCCGTGTACTTGACAGAACAGGAGGGCGAATACTTTGATCCGTACGGCCTACCACCCCTCCATCCCGATTTAACAGACTTCATGGATCAAGGCACAGAGACGTGGTGTTGGAATACTAAAACGTTGCAAAGCCTGGACAGTATGGTGTGCGGACAATATTGCTTGTTTTACCTGTACCATTGATGCCGGGGAAGACCCTTATCTACCATCGTCCACATGTTTGACGAGTACCCCAAGGCCGAGGACCGCGATGTACTCGTCTATGACTGGGCTGCCCATCATTTCAATGTACAAGTCCCGTTCTGTGCTTGATTTCTTTCAATGTACACACGCCCCCTGTTCTGGGCTTAAGTTTACAAGCCCCCTGTTCTGGGCTTCAGTTCTTCCAATGTACAAGCCCCCTGTTCTGGGCTTCAGTTTACAAGCTCCTTGTTCTGGGCTTCAGTTTTCACGTGGTTGTTCTCACGTTGTTGTTGTTCACTGAATAAAAAATGAGATCTCACCAAAAAAACCCTGTCTTGTGTGTTTTATTCATAATGCATCTGGAGATTCAGTCAAACTGAAATCAGTGGTGTAGGATGGGGCCAAAATATAACCCACCAAGGTTAGAATGCATGCGCACTATAGTAAAAATAGAGAGCCAATGAAATCAGCCCACAGACCAAGTACGTGTTTTGGTCTAGGTTTGGAGCGGGCATTTCATTGAGGTACGTGTATACGGTGAGTGAAGGCTCGTCCAACACGTATAGATTATGACTATAAGTTCTATGTATTCTCCGAACCTTGCCGAAAGGGAGACCGTTTAACCTGGAGATGACCTTTGACCTTTTGATCCGCGCGCGCGCACTGCCGGTGATGACGCGCACTTCCGGAGAACCCCCGCGCGCGCGCGCTGCGGCCAGGGCGGGCCGGGCCAGTGGAAAGGTCCCGGAGGTTGAACATCCGAACGTCTAAGGACGTCTCTTTCAGTGCTCGGGATGTGACCCATCAATACCCAGCAACCCAACATAGGTGTTAAGACCATGATATAACCTGCTCGGAACATGGTTAGTACGAATGTTTCGGTGGTGGTGGTGTTCAATTAAAAACTGCACGAAAACCCAAGTGAAGTTCGAATATTTATTAAGGTGAACATTTTAAGAATGTATGTACAAGTATATAAGAACGTTGCAAACAAGAATTGAGGTGAACGTATGTATAGAGAGAAAGAAATCACAGTGGAGTATATAACAGTTAGACCGAGTCATCGCACTGACGTATATCGAGTACTTATTCAATAGAATGACAAACAAGTTCATGGTGTAATGTATATATAGAGAGTAATTTAGAGTCCAAATATGTATGTCCATTAGAAAAGTCCAGGTATAATATATGTTCACAAGTCCAGGTAAGTGGTACTGATGCCATCGGGAAGAACTTTCCGTTTCGGGTAGAAAAATGTGAAGGCATCTCGTTTCTGGATGTATAGGTTCGCATCTGGTGGTCGACGACCCGGAATCCTCGGTTAGTGCCACTCGCACTGGTCTGGCTTTGGAGCACGTCCAGGTACAAGGCTTTGTCGATGTTGGGATCGCGTCGACTGACTCCTTTGCAACTGAACTTATTGTTTCCATCTCCACCGTAACAGAAGTAGGTCTTGGACGACAGGGCGATCATGGCATCGCCACTCCACTCCAGCTTAAACAGGCCCGGCGTCCGCTTGTCGTACTGGTAATGGTCACGTCGAGGTAGCCACTGGTCCCGTTCCACCTCATACTGTGCGCGTAACTCAGGTTTCACCAGACTCCCAATCCGCATTAGAGACGGCCATGTAGGCAGAGTCCGTATCCATTTCCATGAGTTGCCAATCGGATGGATTAAAATACACACCCATGAAATCATAGAGGAACTGGAACATCCTCAGTTTGGCCACCTGGTATACCATACATCCAATTTGGAGGGGCAGGTTGTAACGAATGACCTTTTTGGCTAAAGAGATTTCATAGGTATCATCATCGATGACGTCGACGGACCGAAACAGAGGCGAGTTGATCTTTTTGCGGGCTTGTTTGGTTGTACAGATATTGACGTTGACGTGCTTGTCTTGGTTGGTGACCGTTTTTCCGTAGTAACCATTGCCTGTCAATTTCCAAGATTCACCGATAATGGCCTGACTAGGATCTTGATCGCCTTGACGACGGGCAGACGTGACGATGTCGGCATTCCGCGCGAAACAGGCGTTGGGTATATACTGAAGGACTTGGTACACGCGCGTCACTTCGAGACCATGGCTCATGTACCACTGTAGCAGAGGGGTACCCAGCAAGATTTTCCCTGCCCACATACTCCCAATCAACATTCGACGAGGTTG
>JAVTVY010033459.1:0-13950 GCA_036873755.1 Hanleya hanleyi
CTTTGAATACTCCACTATAAGCGACGCAAGGGCGGATATATATATATATATATCTCCAAGCCTTCCATAAACATGAAAGGACCCTACACCGAGAGAAATATAAGGTGGTCAAAATGATCACTTTTAGGTGGTCCAGCAATTGTGCCTGAGGTGTTACCCTTAGTGTTTCAGCTGACCACCTCGATATGGTCAAGGAAATGACCATTTTGATGGTCCAAGTGAGTACTTCCAAGGACAAAACTAGACTAGGTTCTGGATTGCAAGCACTTGTTTCCCTTGCCCCATATAATATTAATCAACACCGTTCTCAGCAAATACAGAAGACGATCCAAAGGCGCGCAAGGATCTGCACATATCACTCGACATACGTCATCCCTCATGTTTTCATGTCAGTAGCTTCAAGTTGGATTCACAGGATGGTCAAGCTGACTACCCCGGGTGGTCACGCTGTCTAAAGTGTGAGATCATTCCGATTTACCCCCCAGGTGGTCATATTTACCACCGAGGTAGTAAATTATGATTGCAATGGTGGTCAGCGGAACCCGCTCTGGCAGTCTTGGCGCTGGACCACCTGAAAGTGGTCATGTTGACCACCTTATTCCTCTCAGTGTTATACCCTCACCTCGACTTCACGACAATAGAGACGATAACTATTTAATATAGATAACTATCCAGGCAATCATCTGCACCAAGTTCAGGTAATCCCTAATCATCGCAGAGGGTTTACCTGAAACTTTTGGGTTAAATAGAACTGTATGTATGCTAATAAAAGCGCCCGCAAGGAGCCAACGATCATAACATTACAGAAATTCCAACATTACGTTGTCAAAACAACCCACCCCTCATTTTCCTGATTCCCTCCCCATACCTGAGATATGTATCACTAAACAATATATGGGTCTTTCAACTACTGGTTTATATTTTGTTTTGCTGATTGCTGATGTCACTTCGGAAGATAGATACTTTATGTAGGAACTCAGTTACAGCTAGACAAATCAGTGGACTCTCATTGTTAAGTATCCAGGTAAATTTGTACTCCATTGGTAATTTGGCGAAATTGGGAGAACATCTGTTTGCAACAGTGAATAACATTTGTCTAGCATCAGAGTATACGCTGGGCAATGTAATAGGACATGAATCTCATCCTCAACAGCATTGCAATTATACCAGCACTTTCGGAGAGAAATATATTGGCTCTTGTATCGACCTTGTTCTATTTGCAGACGATGGACACTAATGCGGATTTTAGTGAGTGCATAACGACGTGCAAGTGATTCGTGATTCCTGCAAGGTGATTCGAATGAGTAGCAGAAAGCGCACAAATATATCACCGTTTGAGTCAATCTAGGTAAACCAAGATGGTAAATCAGGGAAATACATATTATATCTGAGTTTACTGAGATTGCGTCTGAGTATCCCCGGTATAATTCTACGTATCGTGCTGAATGGGTGTAGGACAAAACCCCCAGCGGACAAAACCCCCACGGACAAAACCCCCCAGGACAAAACCCCCACTGGACATAACCCCCACTGGACAAAACCCCCACCACATATTTTAGCAATAAAAGAAATGACATGGTACATGTAAATGATAAAATCTCAAGACAAAGTTATTTGATGTTATATCATATTTATTAATCTTTCAATAAATTTAGATTACACCCATAAACCAAATTGTTGAACGTATTTCCAGTGAGGAAGGATCAATTCTTGCCAAGATAACTACACTCAATAGTTGATTCATTTGGAAATGCGTTTGTTCTGTAATGGAGTGGCTCTCAAACAAAGAAACATAGAGAGCTATATTATGTGACTTTATATCATTTTTAGCAATTTTGCATACCCCGTCCTACCAGAACAACATGGTAAACAATTTCGTTGTGGTCCTTCGCAATTATTGGGTTTCTCTATGGAAGAGACCCAAACTAGGTCCTAGGGGGTTTTGTCCGCTGGGGGTTTTGTTCGGATCCCGTGCTGAATACATCATGGTGAAACGATTAAATTTCACGAAATCTTCGTTGCATCGCCAAAGAATATATATACGTAGTGAGGATTCGTACGATATCCAATTCCGAGCATCTTCATGAACAAGTCGACTATGCACAAGTCGACTTCTCATGATTTCCATGTAAAAGCGCTCGTCACCAAAAAACGCCAATTTTCGCACAAAATTCACCCCACATTTTTTCGCAGATTATATATTAGCATGTTGTTTTTTTTCTATTCGCTTCCTGTAATCTCCTCGAACACTCCAATAACAGAGAAGCTGTGCTTTAAGCGCAAATTATTTTTCCCGCAATTTATAAGCCTGATCGAATCGGGAAATTCGGAATTGTCAAGGAAGAAAAGTTGCATTTTCTGAAAAGTATACTATTTTAAAACATATACAGAAAAGATATGCATTTGGCAGGAACTGTATACATTGACCAAAATAAGAGTTCAGAGTCTTACTTTTATAATTAGAAGTGATACATTCATCTTAGGAATATTTTTTTGGAGAAAATGTGTAAATTAATAAAGATCTTTTACCGAGAAGTTTTAAAAAGCGCACTCGTGATTCCGTGACTCCTGTGACGACCCAGGCGCGATTTTCTCACGAAAACAAAATATCTTATCATCCTTGTTAGTAAGAGATGTCATATAAGAATAATCAGATCGAAACAGGGACATTTCCAAAGATTATATCTGCAATATTTCGGAGGATATAATACTTTACTAGATACTGGACAGCAGTAACTAGGCGACAAGACGTAGAAAGTCTGCTTATAGAGAAAAAAATCCATTAACGAGCGATTCAAACTTTCAAAGTACTTTCCAAACCGTGATTCTGTCACGCTGGAATTCATGTTCTACGTTCACACTATTATTCGAAGTGTGACCAGAGAAGACAAGATGATTTCTAACATCTTCATTTTATCCAGCCAAACATCATCAAGTAGCGGTGTCACTCCTAATATGGTGTTTGTATTATAGCCCACTATATAGGTCAGCCAATCAATTATGCTCTTCTACGACACATTTGAAAATTCAAATGTTTTCGAGGTCATTGACGTCTCGTGTCTATTTATAAGTTCTTTGAATATTGAAGGGGGCCAGATATATCAAGGGAAGTTCGGAATGGGAACGTAGAAATTGGCTTGATAAAATGAAGATGGACTTCTGGAGGTGGTGTCAAAAGTTTAGATATTTCTTTTTCGGGCAAGAGAGCGAAAGTCCCTTTCGATCCTATTCCTTCATCAGGCTTATTTTTAATTAATAATTAGTTTATCATCACCGCCCACACCCAATTTTGCCTTCGCCACGAAGATTCGTTTTCATTATTGTTATATTCCCTCTGCATGCAGTGTCTGGAACAAAAGTTGTCTTATGAGTGTCATAACGAAGCTTACCTTCAACGCCGAGAACAGATTTAACTTTGGTCATGATCGCCTGGGTGAAAGCGGTGTCCGGGGTGTACAGGACGCTGAGGTTTCCCTGACGCAGCAGGTCCGCCGGCAGCGGTCCATCAACGGGGAATGCCGCCCATGTCGTCTCGGTTTCAACCGTTGTGGGTGTCGAATTTAACCGAATTACCACCAACAGAATAGCGAACAGTATAGGCAGAATGACCTCAAACACTGTCACACAGACTTTCCTTTTCTGTAATATCCAATTTTTCCACAATAACAAAATGAACTGTTTCCCGTATCCGGCCATTTCTTTATCCGGTAGCTCTGTTCGTTTGGCCTCCCAGGCGTTCGTTATGACAGGCGGTTTTCCCTGGTGTTTCTCTCTCGGGCTGTCACAGTTTCTCTCGATAGGTGTAGCCGGACGGGAGACGGACACCCGACTGTAACGTGAAATGAACTGTTCATTAGCACCTATAATATAACTATGTCACTAGACAGGTGTTTATTGCATTTATGCCATTAATCTAGCCAAGCCAATACATATATACAAGACAACAATATAACGCATTGAAAGAGAAATAATACAACATACATAAAAGACTATATGGTAACTATACTGGGATTCAACGCCATTGATTGTAGTGAAAACGATATGAACGATATGCGATATTAAAGTACGTCTGCCGACACGGTTCGGTACATTTATAAACCTATGGGCACCATACACCTGTTCAATATACCAGCTTCCCTGTGTACCGTTAAATAACGTCGTCGGGATATCGCTAAATGAAAACCATCTGTTCCATCCACATTTACATCTGCCAGACAAAAGAATTGTTCTACAACTACATACAGTTCATGTGTATATGTATAGTGATCTATCACTCACCGATTCTGTTAATCACCACGCTCCCTTGAGGCGGAATTTGTGATCCGCCATTTTCCGATAACGTTAATGTTATAACCCGGATTTCCCTGTCGTTTCTCGATCTACTACTACCAGTACTGTATATAAGTCCATAAAACTACGAACTTCTGATATAAGGTACTAATCGAATAATATTTCTGTTCGAACAGCGCATTCAATATCACCCTATAAAACCTGCATTTTATGGCGGGTTCCTGGTGAGGGCTAATATGATATGGACGGTCAATGGATGTACTGTACGCATGGCATTACCATGACAACGCCACGCGCCCTTCATTTTAGATGGTACCGTACATTATTGCCAGACCAATAATTATGTGTGCATTGGCGGTATTACTGGCCTACAGCTTAGATCATATTCGAACCACTCCCCATTCTCCTTCTACAACATCCGACAATCTGATCCTTATTTAGTCGTAATTCTCCAAGCTGAATTTAGACAGTATCAATTATGCTTTAAGTATAGCTAGCCAGCCGGATAAAAGCAAACTGGTCAGACATGTCCGTGTCACAAGCAAAAAAAGGCATCTATTTTATGGCAAGCCAAAGTGCTTTTTATTCAAGAATTTTCGATATTGGAAATTGAATTCCCGATATCGGAATTGAAATTTCCGATATCGGAAATTGAATTCTCGATATCAGAAATTCAATTTCCGATATCGGGAATTGCAATTTCCGATATCGGAAATTAGAATTTTCGATATCGGAAATTGAATTTCCGATATCGAGAATTGCAATTTCCGATATCGGGAATTCAATTTCCGATATCAGAAATTGTCACTGAAATTCCGATATCGGAAATTTTGGGTTGCTTTTTCTGAGGCACCGTCCAAACGATTACTCCTCAGAACGGAAGCATGCGCGGAGTGAAAAGCGCGCCAATCTCCGCTGCCGCAATGACAGAAAACATCAGAGCTGTGGAGACCAATGTACCAGTAGCCCTGTTATTTGCCGCCATCTTGGGGCATTACAAGATGTTCACAGAGAGGCTAAGGGAGAGAACAGTTTCGTAAAGCTGCCAGATCTTTGATTTGATTTGATTTGATTTTTATTCACCAATGAATGCATATACATGTAGTCATAAAAGAAATGGCGGGCATAAAAGAAACAGTAGTTGTAATATTACAAAATACACGCCAGACGAGACAAATGGCGGGAATAAAACCCCGAGGGGCTTGTTCTATCCCATAAATAACAAATTGACTAAAGAATAACTTGTGGATGGTGAAAAGAATAATACAAAAAGAGAATGCACATATGTATTTATAATGTGAGGTAGGTCAGTTTCCAGTAAAATAGTCTTTCAATTTGGACTTAAATAAGGAAATGGAATCGATACATTTCATAGCATCAGGTAATTTGTTCCACTCTCTAGAGCCTTTGGTTTTGAGAGAATGGAAAGACAAATTTGAATAATAGAACGGTCTGTAGAAATTAACTTCTTGACCCCGTGTACTGTAACGGTGTATTTCCGATTGTTTCCTGAAATATGCTCGAAAATTTAATGATAGTTGACGAGGATGACGGAAAAATTTGTGAACCAATAGTAGGCATTGGTATATATTAAGATTATCTAGTTGCAAAATTTTGTACTTTGTGAATAATGGCAATGTATGATCCCGTTTGATCACGTCTGATGTTACGACTCCCAAAGCACGTTTTTGGAGTAAGGATAGGGATTTTAAATGTGTGGTGTATTTCAGACATCGGAAATTCAGTGACAATTTCCAATATGGGAAATTCTATTTCCGATATCGGAATTCAATTTCCTATATCGGAAATTCGGAATAAAAAGCACTTTGGCTTGCCATATAGATGTAACGGTTACATGTCCAAGATCATCATCTGGGTGGTTGACACAACGGGGCAGAGCCATTTTGGTTATAATGACGTAGAAATGGTCGGCATTGTACCACGTACGTTTGTACCAAAACAGAGCTTTCTTGATTCTCTTGATCTTGTTCATGTAATGTTTTTTTATGGTCGGTGATTCAGGTAATGATCCAAAGTAATGATAATGACTGAAGTACGAAAGTTACGCAAGGACGTCAAAATAACCACGTAAAAGGATATGTGATGTATAGATGGAACAAACTGTCTGTGACTAAGCTGATTTTTGTTTAATACAAAACCATATTTTTCTTGACGAATAATACTGAAGTATCAGCCTGGGAAAAATTACGATGGTCAGCTGAATAACAAGCGTTCTGAGAACCCCAACATCTCGCCTTGCGGGGTCATCCGCCAAAGGTGCAGCAGTATTGAAAGCATACATGTAGAGCAAACAATAAGGTCTGGAATAGGTGATGTGCTACAGACAATAATGTCTGGAATAGATTATCTGGTACATCAGTCCCATGAAGGGTTACTGGCAAAAGTTAATCCCATGTAGGATGGATAGGTCAGTGCTGTCGGATTACTGGTACATAGTTCAGTCCCATGTGAGATTACTGCTGGATAGGCCAGTCCTGTGTAGGATTACCACTGGGTGGACCAGTTCCATGTTATTACTGATGGATAGTCACCTGTGGGATTACTGCTGGATAGTCCAGTCCCAAGTGAGATTACTGCTGGATAGTCCAGTCCCAAGTGGGATTACTGCTGGATAGGCCAGTCCTGTCTGGGATTACTGCTGGATAGATGAGTCTCGTATGGGATTAATGCTGGATAGGACAGTCCCGTGTGGGATTACTGCTGCATAGGCAGTCCCGTGTGGGATTACTGCTGCATGCGGCAATCCTGTGTGGGATTATGGCTGAGGAGGCCAGTCCCATGTGGGATTACTGCTGGATAGGCTAAACCTGTGTGGGATTACTGCTGCAAATTGCAATCCAGTGTCATATTACATCCGGATAGGTCAGTCCCATGAGAGATTACTGCTGCATAAGCCAGTCCTGTGTGGAATTACTGCTGAATAGGCCAGTCCCATGTTGGATTAGTAGTATACAAAGGGTAAATTGAGTCCGATTGACCTCAGAAATTTGCATATTAGGGAGGTCACGGGAGGGTCACAGAGGTCAAATGCAATATAGTTCCGGCAGAAAGACCAAAAGCTACCTCCAATCCAGGAGAGTTCCAATTGCTGCAGGGGATGTACTCAGGATGTATTCATCCGCGGTGATGCGGTTTGGCCGCGGTTTTGGCGGTGATTCGGTCTCGGGAAAAAGCTTCCGCGGAGAAAAAGTAGTCCCTAGATAAAATGGTCGGATGGGGTCGAGTGAGGTATCAAAGTGAAGCTTATGTGAAGGGGCATCTAATGGGCTGGGTGTGGGGTTGACATATCGGCCTTCTGCGCATGCGCGGTGGCCGAAGGGTATGAAAATAGCCGTTTTGGGATGTAGGGGAGTCCCTAATGGTCCAATGGAGTCGAGTGAGGTATCAAAGTGAAGCCTAGGTGAAGGGGTATTTTATGGCTGGGTTAGTGCATGTAAATTTTTTCCTGAAAAAAAACGGAACTCGGACTTTATCGAAAATCCGGGAAAATACCTATATGGGGTATGGGGGTCCGATTGTGTCGAGTGAGGTATCAAAGTGAAGCATTAGGATTTCGCTGACGTCCTAGTAATAAACGATCTATAGGTGTTGTACCATGTTAATAGGATCAGTCTAGCATCTGTACCACCCTAGGGTCGAGCGTTTATTGTCCCGTGTATCTCCGCAAGAAAACAACAAACAAAATGGCGGCTCCAGGATGGTGTGGGGATGCCCTTTCCATATCACGGCGTCGACAGTAGCGCCATCTGCACACATTGACGCAAGGGAGACAACTCGTGTGGCCTAAGGATATGGAAATAGCCGTGTTGGAGCTAGGGGAGCCACAAATGGTCCAATGGGATCGAGTGAGGTATCAAAGTAAAGCCTAGGTGAAGGGGCATCTGATGGGCTGGGTGTGGGGTTGAACTAGCGTCATTCTGCGCATGCGCGATGGCCCAAGGGTATGGAAATAGCCGTTTTGGAGCTAGGGGAGTTACTACTGGTCCAGTGGGGTCATATGAGGTATCAATGTGAAGCCTAGGTGAGGGGGCATCTGATGGGCTGGGTGTGGGATTGAACTAGCGTCATTCTGCGCATGCGCGGTGGCCCAAGGGTATGGAAATAGCCGTTTTGGAGCTAGGGGAGTTACTACTGGTCCAGTGGGTCGAATGAGGTATTAAAGTGAAGCCTATGTGAGGGGGCATCTGACTGGACTAGTGGGTTTGAACTAGCGTCATTCTGCGCATGCGCGGTGGCCCAAGGATATGGAAATAGCCGTGTTGGGAGCTAGGGGAGCCACAAATGGTCCAATGGGGTCGTATGAGGTATCAAAGTAAAGCCTAGGTGAAGGGGCATCTGACTGGACTAGTGGCTCGGCCGTTGTCACCATTCTGCGCATGCGCGGTGGCCCAAGGGTATGGAAATAGCCGTTTTGGAGCTAGCGAAGCCAATAATGGTCCAATGGGGTCGAATGAGGTATTAAAGTGAAGCCTATGTGAGGGGGCATCTGACTGGACTAGTGGGTTTGAACTAGCGTCATTCTGCGCATGCGCGGTGGCCCAATGGTATGGAAATAGCCGTGTTGGGAGCTAGGGGAGCCACAAATGGTCCAATGGGGTCGTATGAGGTATCAAAGTAAAGCCTAGGTGAAGGGGCATCTGACTGGACTAGTGGGTTTGAACTAGCGTCATTCTACGCATGCGCGGTGGCCCAAGGGTATGGAAATAGCCGTGTTGGGAGCTAGGGGAGCCACAAATGGTCCAATGGGGTCGTATGAGGTATCAAAGTAAAGCCTAGGTGAAGGGGCATCTGACTGGACTAGTGGCTCGGCCGTTGTCACCATTCTGCGCATGCGCGGTGGCCCAAGGGTATGGAAATAGCCGTTTTGGAGCTAGCGAAGCCAATAATGGTCCAATGGGATCGAGTGAGGTATCAAAGTGAAGCTTATGTGAAGGGGCATCTGACTCGACTAGTGGGTTGACATAGCGTCATTCTGCGCATGCGCGGTGGCCCAAGGGTATGGAAATAGCCGTGTTGGAGCTAGGGGAGTCCCTAATGGTCCAATGGGGTCGAGTGAGGTATTCATGTGAAGCATTCGTGAAGGGGCATCTGATGGGTTGGGTGTGCGGTAGGAATATCATTCTGCGCATGCGCAGACGCAATGCGGACCTCTCGTCCAATCAGAAGCGAGTATTTCAAATCCGGGAGCTAGGGGAGTCCCTAATGGTCCAATGGGGTCGAGTGAGGTATCCATGTGAAGCATTCGTGAAGGGGCATGTGATGGGTTGGGTATGCGGTAGGAATATCATTCTGCGCATGCGCAGACGCAATGCGGAGCTCTCGTCCAATCAGAAGCGAGTATTTCAAATCCGCCACGGAGCTCTCGTCCAATCAGAAGCTAGTATTTTGACCCGGTGCATTATGGGGCATATCCAAGATGGCGGCACGTGTGTTCAAGATGGCGGCACATCCGGTGTCGAAAACTGGCCATTTTATCGGGATGTGGTCACCTAGTGTCGAAAACTGGACCCTGTATGGGTCCCGCTAGACGTTTTGGGAGCTAGGGGAGTCCCTAATGGTCCAATGGGGTCGAGTGAGGTCTTATTTTGAAGCTCTCGTGGAGGAGCATCTGATGGGCTGGGTGTGGGGTTGAAATAGCGGCATTCTGCGCATGCGCAGCCTGGCCGTAGTATAGAAATAGACGTGTTGGGGGGTATGTGGGTGTGTGTTTGGGTTTGAGATGGGCTATTCACGGTTCGAATGGGTCGTGTGAGGTATCAATGTGAAGCTTGTGTGGGGTAGAGTCAGAATGGCGTGTTTTTAAATGCAAGTCGCGTCAATCTGTGCATGCGCATTTGGTTGTAGTAAGTAAAGTGGCCATTTTGGGGCAGTGAAGGAAGGTATTTGGGGTCGAGATGGACCATCCTTGGTCTGAATGCGTCCTGGGAGGTGTCATTTTGTAGTTCTCGGGGTGTACATTCCGAATTGAGGGATGTTCCCGTCATCTGTGACGTCATCGATGACGTCATCAGTAGGAGTATTAGCGAAAGTGAGCCTTTTGGGGCAGTGCAGGAAGGTATTTGGTGTAGAGATGGACCATCCGCGTTGCGAATGCGTCATGGGATGTGTCATGTTGTAGCTCTCGGAGTATAGACCCCGATTTCAGGGATATTTACAGCATCTGTGACGTCATCGATGACGTCATTAGTACAAGTTGTAGCGAAAGTGGGCCTTTTGGGGCAGTGCAGGAAGGTATTTGGTGTAGAGATGGACCATCCGCGGTCCAAATGGACCGTGTGAGGTGTCATCTTGTAGCAACGCCCACCAACACCATTCTTAATGCTTCAACGCCCTGGTGAAATAGCTCAGAAGCTCTGATATTCCATGGAATTGTCACTAATTCTTCGAAATGCAGTGATGCCCGTCAACGCCCGTCGTTACACCTTAACACTCTAACATAACGCTATGATATAGACCAGAGTGAGAACAACAACAACAACAAGGATGACACATGAGAGAACAACAACAACAAGAAGTTTTTTTCATATAGTTTATTTTCCCCAATGTTACATCATACCCACGCTGGGGGAGCCGCGTTGGGTATATTTACAATTCAAGAAGATTCTTATCCAATCAGAGGCCACCATTTGCATGTTTCATATTCGTTCCTGTCCGTTAGATGTATTCTTGTCCAATCAGAAGTCTCCATTTCAGAAAGTGCCATCTGAACCGTTTATTCTAATCATCGTCGGGCAGGCCAGGATACCGTTGAGGCAACATATCCTCAGATAGTTGTTTGCGCATTCTGAGTATCTATCAGTGCATGGGTGAATACTTTCATCCGATGGAGGTGGTGGTCAGTTTAACCACGAAGAACGCAACATTGGTCATTATCTCCACTATCCACTTGGTGTTACAATTCAAGAAGACTTGTCCAATCAGAGGCCATCATTTGCATCTGTCATATTCGTTCCTGTCCGTTAGATGTATTCTTGTCCAATCAGAAGTCTTCATTTCAGAAAGTTCCATCTTCGGCCATGTTCGCTTTGAACCGTTTATTCTAATCATCATCGGGCAGCCCAGGATACCGTTGAGGTAACATATCCTCAGATAGTTGCTTGTGCATTCTGATTATCTATCAGTGCCTGGGTGAATACATTCACCCGATGGGTTGGTCGGTCAGCTTGGTCACGAAGAACGTAACATTGGTCACACTGTCCACTGTCCACTTGGTGTTGGGGCGTTGCAGCCGGGCCCATTCCAAGGGATCCACGGTGTTCAGTTTCTCCAGCATCGTCTCTAGCGACACTCGGTTAATGATGGTAAACGGTTGGTCAAATACCTGGATGTTACTGCTCGGGTAAAAGTATCGGACTTGGACTGTCTCTTTATGCTGCAGCACATAACCAAACGCCAGATTCAATTTGAAGGCCGTCGTTTGATCTTTGAAGATGGCTTCTACGTAGCTACGTAGACGGGCGAGGTCGGTCAGTCGGAAATTGTAGATATCTTGAATAGGGCGATGACGGTGGAAACAGTGCCGTATCATGGACCAATGGCGCCGATAGATGTCACTCACTGGATGGGCGCCCTGTAAGAGATCGCTAGGAACATTTATGGGCTCGTCCAGAAAATGTTCGATGTTGTCAGGCGTCTGACTCGAAACCGTAACGGTGGGGTCCGGCTGGATATCCAGGCTCTGAACTGTGGGTATAGACGGGCTCTCCTTCATCGCATCACCAGTGGCATTCGTCTCCCCGGGCTCATCTTCACTAGGTCTGACCTTCCGCGGCTCCTCCTCAGTAGGAAGTTGTCGCACATGCCATGGTACCGGGGCATGAATCAGCCGTTGGTGTCGCAGCAACTGACTGCGTCGTTTGAAGAGTTGACCACAACCGTTACATTGTTCCGTCGCGCCCTCGTGGAATGAGCGTTCGTGGCACAGTAAATGATCTTCCCGATTGAATGACCGTGCGCAGGTTGTACAAGTATACCGAGCATCGTTGTGGGTGGAGGCCTCGTGGCGTCGTAAATTATCTAGACGAGTAAACGGCTTCTGGCAAGTTGTGCAAGTGAACATCTTGGTGGTTGACAGAGTGTCTGATGAAACGTCCAGGCCGCTTCCCTTTCATAGCACGCTAGCTGGTGATCTATTTTTAGCACACTCAGTTCAACTATCCCCAAGTCGAGGGCCGAGCCGTGACATCTTCGGTAACATCCGTGTCTCTTCGGTCATCTCCGTACCGTCAACGATCAACATGTAGACATATAGAGTATGTACGGCATGTTATGGTATTCATCAGTGCATGAGTGACGCATTCAGCCGATTGGAGTGGTCGGTCAGCTTGGTAACGAAAAACGTAACATTGGTCACACTCTCCACTGTCCACTTGGTGTTGGGGCGTTGTTGTTGGGCCCATTCCAAGGGATCCACGGTGTCCAGTTTCTCCAGCATCGTCTCTAGCGACACTCGGTTAATGATGGTAAACGGTTGGTCAAATGCCCGGATGTTACTGCTCGGGTAAAAATATCGGACTTGGACTGTCTCTTTATGCTGCAGCACATAACCAAACGCCAGATTCAATTTGAAGGCCGTAGTTTGATCTTTGAAGATGGCTTCTACGTAGCTACGTAGACGGGCGAGGTCGGTCAGTCGGAAATTGTAGATATCTTGAATAGGGCGATGACGGTAGAAACAGTGCCGGATCATGGGCCAATGGCGCCGATAAATGTCACTCACTGGATGGTCTTCGTGTAACAGATCGCTGGGAACATTTATGGCTTCGTCCACGAAGTGTACTTTGCCCTCCACGTCGTACAAAATCTGGCCCAAGGTCTTGTCGTCGGAATTTGACTGTTGAATTAGGGCGACATCATCATCGGCCCTCGTGCGATGGGTGGGAGTTCCCCCTGTTTCGATATTGATGCCTATGGGCTCTTCTATCTGCAAACGTGGCTGCGGAACAGGGTGTCGTGTGCGTTGGTGTCGCAGCAACTGACTGGTCAGTTTGAAAAGCCGACCACATTCTTCGCATGGACGCTTGGGTACTTCATGGCGTGCACGTGTGTGGCGCTGTAAATGATCCGGGCGCTGAAACGACAGTGTACATATCGTACAGTTATACCGGGCGGTTCCTTCGTGCTTGGTAGCCTCATGGCGGCGCAAGTCATGCAGACGAGTGAATGATTTTGAGCACGTAGTACAAGTGAACATCTTGGTGGTTGACAGAGTGTCTGATGAAACGGCCAGACCGCTTCCCTTTTATAGCACGCTAGCTGATATCATGTTCGGGCACTTCCGTGTCTCTTCGGATGTAAAAGTCCCCGGATGTAAAAGTGCCCGAATGTTTACGAATGTTCCACCATTCCGGACTTCTATCAGGTCCATGTCCAGAAGCTCTCATACGCCGCCATTTTGGAGCCGCCATGTTGGATCCGCCATTTTGGAACCGCCATCTTGGATATGTCCCATAATGCACCGGGTCAAAATACTCGCTTCTGATTGGACGAGAGCTCTGTGACGGATTTTAAATACTCGCTTCTGTTTGGTGTACGTCGCTAAAGGTGACCGGAACTGACCTTTGACCCCGGCGCGCAGTGTAAAGGTTTCCACCGCGGTGCGGTGGAAACCTTTGCGCGCCGGGATCAAACGTCAGTTCC
>JAVTVY010033460.1:0-15097 GCA_036873755.1 Hanleya hanleyi
TCTTTGTATGCTAGTGCAATGGGTAATCACGCCCCTTACCTCGGTTATAGGTCGGATTATAGTCGTATATTTTGACATAGGACAAGTTAGGGGTCATATATTTTCACAGTCCATTTTCACATGGTATATGTATCGGCTGCTCAAAATGTGGCAATTACGCCACAAGAGGTTATGGGTGCATGCAATATTGATCCATTATGTCGCTTTGCGACGCTGAGTAAAGGTTATATTGATTAGCCTATATGCAGTCTTGATCCATATTGACATCTGTACGAAATCCTTAACTCGACGTTAAATATAATTCTCTCTCTCTCTCTCTCTCTCTGTGTGTGTATGGAATCCCCGTCCCATCCATGCTTTGGCATGGCGACACCAAGGGAATTTTCGACATCTTTTGCGCGCAGTGTTCACGCACAACATGTTCATGATTTGGCTCTGCACGCGGTGGTAATCCCTATACTTTAATGGAACATCGGTGATATGGATTCTGCATAATGCTGCATTGCGTGCGGTTGACTGCATTCAGCCTTTAGTCTTAACACGGCATTATAGATCAAGAAAACATTGCGACACCGGTTGTCGACTCTGCATGCAACACTCATCCCCTTGCATTTTGGCACCATTGTTTGACTCCTAGTCCTGCTTCATAATGTTGTAATGGGACATCAGAGACAGGGAATGAAGACGCTTTTATATATTCTTGCCCCAACGAACCGTTAATATACTGTGGTATTGATTAAATTGTCACATTTGTTAGAAGTAATTCTTATTTAAAAATAAACTTTATCTAAAGAGATGTACATCATTCCCATACATATGTGAGTAGCAAGGGATACCTGCATATACACAGAGAGAGAGAGAGAGAGAATTAAGGTTTAACGTCGCGTTCGTCTTTATTTCAGCTATATAGCGACAAATCAAATACAATTCTAAATATTCATGTTAATAACTTAGCAATCTAGCACATCAAAACATACACACATTAAAACTTATGCAACAAACCCATTTCTCTCAAATAACCTAAGATACAGTCTTCCTTCACCCGACTAAAAACATCTTCTAAAGCACAGGTGTGATTCTACATACATCTCAGTAAATTACCCGTTTCTCAAGAGAATGCATTTGCTAATGAATCCTACCTTTAGTTGGCATGACGCTCGACGGTGTGAGATCTATTGAACTGAAAAGTCAGAGTTCAATGTCAAATCTGTTTAGACGTCAGAACAAGCGGGCTATCTTTCTAGAACACTTGAGATTCAAATCTACGGAAGATGAACCGTGGCATTGTTGTAACTTTTGTAGCTTCGTTCGCGCGAGTACCGTGAATAACGGCTTATCTTCTGGCTTATCTGGGTGTCTTCTTCGGTATTAATCTGATCAATGTGGATATTAAGCATCCTGTATCTGCCCATCCTACAGTTAGAGTAACCGTCTAGTGAAAATGAACTCAAAATCATCATTTCTGGCAATCATCGTCCTTCAAACAGTGAGCCATTCATATGACATACAATCTAACCGCTGTACGTACTCTTTATGTTAAGTGCAATTTCATGTGAGATAATATATATCGCAGCCTTAGTACAACCTTGATATGATCGTATGCACCATATCTCCAGTAACTGTGTTTACACAGTGTGAGTATGCATAGAGCATAGCGAGTGATATAGATGTAACAGCGGACTCGGAAAGTAAATCTTACGGGTCCACATAGCTCCAAGCGTACAATACAGCTACTGGCCCAATAGTATTTCCCATGTATTATGCTGAAAAGGCGTTTTCTCCGAGTAAAGCGACATAATGACTAGCTTTCTCATCTATATGTCACTTTGCCAACCACCGTCGGAATGAAGAACTCCACCTCAGGTTCAATGCCGTAGATGTTTTTGGCTGACAGGATCAGCAAAATATTTCTAGAAAACCAGTGAAAAGTTCACTTTGTTCAGACAATATTTGTCGGGTTTTTTCTGTCATCAGTGGAAAATGTTGACCACTTCTCGCTTGTCAGCAATAGTTTGTGTAAACCACACTTTAATACTTTGATTGCATTAACACCGATTTTGATTGAAACATTATCACAAGAAAACAAAGGGAGAGATATATACGCACCTTTGGGTATGGAAATTGTCAAATGTACTACCAATTGGCATGAACGGTCATTATTATAGTGATTGAATAATATAGCCAGTTTCGTTTCGTTCAAAAATTAACCACACTAGGCAGTGCGTGCATTAATCCCTTGATGTCTTTCGTTTATCAAACGGTATTCAATTTTAATAGCTTGATCGAAGTGAATAACCTTCATTTATTGTGAATCATAGGTGGTCAAGTTCAAGATTAACAAACCAAATTAATTGAAGCCTGGAAAAAAATGTCTTGAGTAAAGGTGCAGTAGAACAATCTTCATGGATATTGGTTGGATCATCGGTGAGTCCACCATAGATCATCTTTGAAACATTAATGTTTGTCTCCAAAATAATTACGTATTCTCGGGTGAAATTTAGATGGTGAAACCTAGCAGTTTTCATAATAGCTAAAGTTTACATCCCTTATAGCTTATAAAATTTGAATCCTGGGCCATCTGAGGGGATTCCAAACGAATTGTAGTTTATATCTACTGATTCCGCTATATGAATAGATTGTTCATTAATTTAGCATTTTTTATTTAGTCATTGGGGCTCCATAGAGAGTTCTTGCCTGGTTGTGACTGGTGCTAGTATATTCTATGGTACGGTAGAGATAATCGTGTCGGGATGTTTACCCCATGCTGAGATGCTTACTCCATCAGACTCACCCGATGCTCATCAATTAACATCAAATGAGTTACTTATTTGAGCTGATCTGTCATAACAGCTTCCGAGCTAGCGTATCTAATTACGCTTAAGCCGGTACTAGGGGCTGGGTGGTTACTTCATAGTTTCCATATGATTGGCAGCGATGAATAAGTGGCTGAGATACCAAGGCTATATAGCTACGTCCTGAAATATGCCGATGAAGGCTTTTCTGTGGAGTCATCAAAGATAATTATTGCGCATCAACCATTACACGTACCCCCTCTCTTCCCAGGGAATATGACTGGATTCAGTTCTGTACAAGCACTTAACTGCAGGGCTTGTCATTCGAGGAGAGCTTACATTACTCCATGATGTGTCGAGGAGACATTGTTTTCAAATGACATCGTCTGCCCTGTGATAAAATAACTATTCTATTAAAGCCGACAAATTTCTGGTGTTTTTTAAAGTAAGTTTCAAAACAAAGCAAAAAATAAGTATCTCAGTCCTTGCCATTTGACGAGAATTATCACCCTCCATCACACAACTCTATTTATACTGGTTTTGGGACAGTGAGATCTCTCTCCTTAGTTCTTAAATCTATACTGCCTCAGCGTACATTTAGTGTCCCAAAATTACATTTCATTCTCCAACTGCTTTTTTTTTCAGGAGAGCAGTTTATAGCTCTTCTGTTATCATGAAATGACAGGGCCTGGTGTTTGGCAATTCTGATACAGTGAAAAGTACATTTATATGGAATACACTCTACCAATGTTTCTTGTTGGGTGGTGGAGGGTGGTGGATGCCAAATGATGTTAGTCTTGTGCTTGTGGGCTATCAAACCTGATAGCATATTAACAGTGATATTTCTGTTCTATGTTAAGTCATCAGCATTTGCAGTTATTTGGGGAGCTGAAATAACCTATGCGACGAAACGGATATTGAAAGTTTCCGACACACAGGTACCTTGCCAGAAAATTCCATCGAATGAGATTAATGCGGAGAAAATGCGATTATCTTCTCTGGTCTGAGGAGTATTGATATGTTCTAGAAATGTTTGTCTTTTCACATGCACATACTATAGTAATTCTTATTCATTTGTTTTGAACCAGAAATCAGATAATTTGTATTGACATGGTATATAAATATTTGTCTTTTCACTTGCACATAATATAGTAATCTTTAATATTCATGTGTTGTGAACCAGAACTGAGGGACTTTGTCCCGTCACGCGATTCTTCTGCGTGTGTGTGGTGGGAGGGGTGTCCATACGTCCGTACGTCCCAGTTTAGTTTCCGGTCTATACAATCTGGGCTATACTCAACGAATGCCTACACATTTTGGTAGGAGATATCAATTGTTAACGATTTAGCCATTGACATTGACCCTTGACCTCAAATGAATAGGGTTTTTTATTCACCCTGTGACTGAGGTATAACTAAAGTTTAGTAACAAACCATGAGCAGGTGACACACGATTAAAAGTAAAATAAATTAACTTCTTCTTTCTCATGTGGGTTGAGGGATACCTCAAATAGGATTCATACCATGAACATGACACATTTCTTACCTGTTGACCTGAACACGAAATAGAATTCTTGTTTGCTCTGTGAGTAAGGTTTGGTACCAATCCATGATAGAATTAGAGATCATATCGCACAGGTATCAAAAGATCACGTTGGACAGATGGACATTTCGAGGGACAAACCAATCGACCTTGTCTATCGAGGAGCATATCAAACCCCAAAGTTCTCCACAGATTTGGTTTGTGGATAGCTTGTAGCAAAGTTTTGCTTGCGATTGTGTTTGTCATTCACAGGCGACGCCAATGGAAATTTTGTTTCTCGACAATAACTTTACAAAAACCTTATTCTTCCCAAATTTGCAAGAGGTGGGAAAAGCTGTCTACGTCTGGCGACTAAAAAGCAAACATATGACATTCATCTAGATTCTCGATCGGTAGAAAAGTGCTGCCATACTAGGGTTTTCATATCAAGTTCACTCTGGACTGATCTTGGCCTATTTGAAAGGTCACAGAGTTCAACATTTTAACATCAGTAGTACATGCTCTGAAACGCTATATATGGATAACAATTTCAGATAAACTATTAACCTGACTGATGCTGACTAATTTGGACCTTTCCGAGAGAATTATTAAAAGTGAAAACAATATATGTGTTTGTCTTTGGGGAACTGCTAGCTACTCGCTTTGTAAATTTACAAATGAGATTGAAATAAGGGGCACTTAACGCAAGTTTTTTAAAAATTATTAAAGTGGAAATTGAAGCGATTTATAAAGCAATCCCCACTCCATAATTTGAAGACATTGCCATTCAGAGTTATCCTGCTGTACCTCTTTTGTCAGTATTCATGTACATGTGTAACAGTTGTAAAATAAACTCTACTCAGCCCTTGCAGATGCTTGTCAGCAGTACTCGCCAAGATTTGGAATCTTTGCGTGTGGTCGGAGTGCACGGCGAAATAACGGCGAAATAGCCAATGTGGATGTCTTCAAACTTTAATAGTTATGCATTTATGCACCGATATTTTTTGTCTTATTTACTCAGGTTGCAAGTGTACGCACGGGCATATACCATTTTTCCTTTGAAATCCATGTCTTCATTTCCATTCGTACCTGAGATTCTGTTCGTGCACATTCTGTACATGCACATGTAGCTTGTGATTCCATGCCACGAAGATCTCACAGTGAAACATATTCTGATCGACTGTATAGACTTCAAGATTGTAAGAGGTTCATTTATGGTGGAACTCCCAGCAATGATTAAGTAAAACCAACTGATATAATACAGCTGACATATACAGATAGTCCACAGATGGATTAAATTGCTTCCATGTACGAAATCAACCCTGGCATTGTCAGGCTTCTGTCGCAATTGGAAAACGATGGGAAAACTATCTGATCTTAAAATGGGGGAGAGGGAGGAGAACATCACATATAGGGAAAATAAAAGCCAGCTTGGTCGTATTCTCATAACCGCTGGAGCAAAGCATCATGGGGAAAATTGAAAATGACTTCCTCAAGGGATACTTCATGGGTGTTTTTGACGATTTTCTTCCAAAGTAGAGCATTTTGTTCCCAGAATATACTATATTTCTCAACAAATAGTACTTGTCTGGTCTTCTTAGCAGCTTTTGTGAACAAAATGACAAAAAGGTGTAAAAATCGATCCACAAAATGCTATGAACTGCCTCTTTTTGATATATAAAGATCACTCCTACTTGACGTCATGTGACTAATCGAGAGGAATATACAATGATGCTAACGCATTCGACGATGTTTAAAGAATGAAACTATGCTCTACAATTGGAGACTGGATAAAAGGGACATGTATTTGATAAACCCCACCCCTTTATGTGCAACACCGATATACATAACATGCGCTGATAATGCGATTCAATTTCCAATGTAATCAGTGATTTCCCAGCTTGGCACCATATCACAAAAGAGTCTCATACTGGTATAATAAAAATGAACAATACGACCCCAATTTGTCACATGACTAAATGGGTGTCGGGAATTTGTATGGTCGTCCGTCAGGATTGGAGGTGGAAGAGTGATGCGGAAGATCGGTTGTAGACCCAGTTATAATATTGCTGAACGCGACGTTAAACCTTAATTCTCTATCTCTCTCTCTCTCCCAAATTTGATCCAAAGGGGCAGGCAAAGCACATTGGGAGCAAGGAACATGATACTACTACTAATATACTTGCACCGCGTCTGGGTATATCCTTCTCACGAAGATGAAGGAAATGGAATTGCCAGAACATCACACGGGGTTCTGCCTCAGATACCATCGCGGGCTATTTTTTAGGAAAAAATCTCATCACTATGCTGACAAAATTGTCCCACCTTTCGACCGAAACCCTTCACAGCCCCCAATTTGCGTTCGGTACATATATACATATATACCTTTTCAAAATTATCTTTCAGTTATTTCAGCCCAGTTAACCAACAGCTTTCTTGGCATAGTTTCAAGTGTCTATCCGTCAAATATTTGACCTTACCGGTAGGACAATAATATATTCTCTGTCTCTAAATGTCCTATTTGACTCCCACCTTCTCTCTCTTCTGTCCCCCCCCCCCGCCGCCCCCCTCCGCCCTCTAATATTATCCTAGTCACATTTCGATGATGTTAAACATAGTCACACATTTTACATCGTGTACATGTACATTTTATGTTCCCAGCTCCTTTTTACATATGTTGTCATGGAGGAGAGGTACAGTTACTTCCCCTAACCTCAAAGCAATCCTGACACAGGTTTACTACCATGTGAAAAAATATTCGGTCCTGAGTAGCCATCAGATGCCCTTTTTGAACTGTTTGGGTCACCAAAACAGAGACAGCTTCTACAATTATTTTATGATGAGTATTGCGGTACTGCGCATGTGTATAGCGCATTCGCTGTAGGAATGTCGTCTACTGGAACTTTTTGACTTTCCGAGAGAACCTCGGGTTAATAGCAAAACATCAAATGCACGTGATAGAAATATTAACATTTTGAACAGTTTCGTTGTGGTAAACTTTACAGTAGAAAGATAAATATTACTACCTTACACGATGTTTTCGCGTCCATACTCTCTGAATGTTCATCTTGGACAGAATAACAGATAAAAAAACCATAGTCCCAATATTTCACTTTACCGGTAGTCTTGTTTTTCTCGTGCCTGTTGAGGGCATCGAAACCACCTTGTTAGTATGAATTCACACATTGTTTTTTATGATATCAGAAGACACTAATTCTGAAGAGTTTAATTATAATTGTTTATCATAAAACTGAACAAGAGAGCAATTGTCAGTATAAACTATTTTTGCTTTCTTTATTTAGTGAAATATCCTACAATGATTCACACCTAGCATGTAAATGAGGCAACTCTCCATCCCCCCATATCATATATGTTACAAAGATCGCGAAGATACGCGTGCTTTATTTCAACTTGGAACGAGTGGATGCAGAAATAGTCATAGATCCTGTTCAACTACACGTACATGTAGTATGCACATTGCCTACCTAGCAACCAAGAGCTCAACCATAAAGCAAGAAATAAATCATTCATATATTCCTACACGTAGCTACATGTAGGTCACGTATGATCTGTTCAGAACAGGATCTTGTCTCGGAGACCATCAGTGTAATCTTTGGTAAAATTTGGATTATTCTCCAGAATGTAGTGCTGACTCATATCCGGTGAATAACGGCTGGCTGGGGGTTTCCGTCCATAAGCTTCCGCTAATTCGCGCTGCCACAGCATAGTCCAACATACTGAATCCCGAGCTGCTTCGACTTTCGACCAAAATCAGCAATTTCGGTTCGTGTACAGGCCAAAGCGGGAAGATCGTTGGGAAATACCTTTTTACCTGATATAAATTGATACGTATATAAATTAAACGTAATTGTATAGCATTGAACGGCCTGTCTGAACAGGTAAAGAAGCCGTTGAAGATTATACCACTCAACGACTATGACAAACAAAAGGCCTACTGTAATTACATATTGTAATCATGTAACTTTTTCGAGATCTCCTGTAAAACCTTGTAATAACTTGTTTAGACTTGTCCAACGGACATGCATCTGTTTGAACTTTGTACATTCGTATTGTATCAATATTACAAACGTGTATCATGCTATTGAAAAGTGGGTGAAATCCACGATACCGGTTTAGCAGTATAATATACAGTTTTAGCTCATACTCTACATTATGTGTAGTGTTTTTCTCTATAAATTAAACGGTATATTTTGGAATATAGATCTCGTTTTATCGAGTTGCTAAATATTTGACTGGAATCAAATTATCCGAGAAACTAAATAAACTTAACTTTCACTTTGTAGATGAAAAGATTTATCATTGGACTCCTGCCGTAAGAAATCCATATATCATATGTTTTGTAGCTCGTATATAATTTACCACTCCGAGACACATTTGAGTTAATAGGTAACAGCACAGATTTTGAATTTTAAGGAAAACACGGGATCGGATAGCAAATTGACCATATAGTTACCGGTCTCAGGATCCAGGAGAGCCAAAAAATTATGTTGTCCATCTCGTGTTCGATAAGGAACCGGAAGTGCTGCCAGAGGACCCTGGGAAAAATATTATTCTGATTAGTCTCAAATCTGTAATTCGCTATTCTAACGACATCAGTAGGAAAGAGATTCCTATAGTGACTGCCAAGGAAACATAGTTTAGAATCGTGATTTAATGGCGAAAACACGAAGTATTGTTGCAAATTGTTGATTTTCAAGTGAAACTGGAACAACCAGTATTTTGTAACCAGCTTTTCTTCACTGCAACCGGAACAACCATTATTGTATATTTTCATTCCGGGTATGGTCGATATGCGTGCGTTTACAGAAATATTAGAATTTGTTTCACCTCGAAATCAACGATTTGTTCAGGAATACATTTCTACTAATTTAGGTTTGGCGTTGAATTCACATTGCTGAGGTGCCTGGTTCTCGAGAATAACAAGACTGCTGCCTTGGAATTACTTTGAATATACAGCATAATGTTGCACATACATGTAATGTCAATCGAACAATTTCTATCATAGATAATATTTTGTTTATGACACACCAACCGTTCCTCACTGGGCCTGAATTCTCGTATGAACGTACAACATCCTTCGCGATATAGATGCCGTATACACTTTATGTAAAATAGAGGCTTTTGGACCAGAGACTTCGGACAATTTCGAAATCACGTTTATTCATTTTTACTCAACACTATACTGTAGTTGGAATAAACTGTATAAATTAGAAATGCAAGCAGCATGAATTGAGTTAAATTAACATTTCCATGCCTTGCGGGCATTATAGCCCCACTAATCAAACTTCCTACCAAGTCTCCGGAACCTCAAAATCTTGAAAGCTGACACTCCCGGCCGTTAACCCTATCGAGCCTGGGCTTTTGTGGGCCTGTCTATGCCTGGGGTCGGGCAATTTCGCCTCCCACCTAAATATGTTTCTTACCTCTTGAGCTAGCGGACTGAAACTTACCGCACTATATCCTTGGGCCAAAAAATCCAAGAGGGCCGCTTTGGTCACAGTGACGTTATCTTCAAATTTCGGTCAGATTTTTCGATTTTATAAATTTGCGTGTTTTCTTTGCACAAACAGCGTGATACATTAGTAAATAACAGTCTAAGGTGATATAAAATTTGCCCAATTTTCTTCTAAAAAAAGCAGACATTTTGAAGAAATATGATAAAATATCCCTTTTCTGAATCCCACATGGCCGCCATCTTGAATTTACCCATGATGCTTTATTCTGGGTGCCCTTACAAAAAAATCTTACAGGATCCTATAAGATTCTGAAAAATCCTATAAGATTATTCGAAATCTTATAAGATTCTAAAAAATCCTATAAGATTTGAGAAAATCTTATAAGATTCTAAGAAATTCTATAAGATTAAAAAAAATCCTATAAGATTCTGAAAAGTCTTATAAGATTCTAAAAAAAATCCTATAAGATTCTAAAAATATCATAGAAATACAATAATCCTATTGGATTTAATATGACACTCCATAGGATCAATTGTATTAATGATATTAAGAAGAGTGGAAATTGATCCTGTTCAAGTATTTCAGTGAATTATTTCACACAAATTAAGTGCGTTTCACCGAAGTAATTGAATGTAATTTCACCCAAACATTATTTTGCCCACCACTTCAGCGATTTATTGACTCAATAAGCAAAATCGACCCAACTTGATACTGGACTTCATTCAACTTGAGTGGGATCAATTTCTACTCTTCTTGGGAAAAACTAATTTAACGTTTTTAAAGAGTGATGTTTATGCGGTCTTCAGTCAAGACAAATATATCTAAAATGCGTTTTTGCTTAATCAGAACAGATCCGTGAATAACCACAACACAAGTAGTATTTTGGACCCTATATTATCCAGATCTTATAGGATTTGCAATTTTATATGATCATATACGATTCAATATCAGTTCACAACAACCAAGTAATGTTCTCCATATTTGGCTGCTCGTAGTTGGAGAGAGACATTTTGTACCACAAATCTCCAATCTGCTGCTCATGAGGCATCAAATATCAATTTTGGTAGTTTCATATGAAATTCATCTTAAATTTTAACTTGAATTTAATACAAATTCATGATTAATATTTTCAATAGCTATGCTATATTACAATTGAATTGAAGGATTAATTTTATTTTCATATTGTGTGAATATTCTATAGTTATGCTGATATTTGACTGTGAAGTATTTTGAAATGTCATTTAGGAAATGCTAATAAAAATTGACAAAAAACCTAATTGCCGTCCATCATAGTTCGATATCCAAACAAATGCAAGGTCACTGAGAACTAAATTTAAATATTCTAACTCAAATCGAATTCACTAATAATCTTCATCTGAAATTTATTAAAATTGGAATAAATGTATGAAGTTTTGAATATTTGATTGTTTTGAATTAAAGTTTTATTTAAAATTGAATTAAGGATATCCGTAATTAACTTTTCGAATAATGTGTGTTGCTGCATTCATAATTGTGTAATGTGAGGAATATAGGTCGGCGTGCATTGTTTAGCTGTTGACACTGTTAAAAAGACGGACCCATGCTCCATTTGATAACCTAGAAAACAAAGGGAATAGCCCAAGTTTTGAATCCTATTCACAAAAAAATTACATAAATAGTATTTAACTTTTTCCTATATTCTAACTGTTTGGAGACAATCACAATGTCTTTCAAAATTTATCAAATTGGATGAATGTTGCTGCACAAAATTCTCAGCTAGAAGACTTTTAAAGGAAATCCCTGTCGCTTAATCTAACTGGCAAAAACTGCTGCCAAAGAAAAAATCACCAGCAGGCATCCCTTAAACCTTGATTGTCATCATTTCATTATGAAATATGTTTTGTTATCATTCAACTACTTGAAGATTCTCATAAATTCCCAATCTAAATGTTATTTACAAAATCTCTCTACTTCAAATGGAGAGGAGATAACTCTGCTTGTTCACACTAGGTGGCGCTGCACAGAGACAACTAAGTTTTTTTGCAGTAATTTAGCTGACTGATTTCAGGACAGTAAAAGTCATATTTCCGATTATATATGGCTGATGAAACGGACTCAGATTGATGGTAAGTTCCTTTTGCAACTTGTAGGCTAAAATAGCATTCTAAAGTCTCCATTTGTTAAGTCTGGAATATTTTGGACTAGTTTAAAATATATTTTAGTTATATAAGTAACTTTGTCAGGTTTGTATATTACACTGTAAATACAACAACCAAAACATTATACTGCCTAGGAAAGATTTATTTATCTCACCGATTTATGAAAGAAAGGGCTTGTTGGTTGATTTTCTCGTTTTCTCTAATGTTATGGGTAGGATAGTTAGGCATGTACTTTTATTAAGCCCAGTGTAATTAACCTTAGATATAAAATGCTGTCTAACATATATTGTATGAACAGCTGAACAGACATGTATATTTTGTTAAATAAAATAACCGGTCAACCTCACAAGAATAGACCAGTTTGTCTTAGTGGTCCATTGTGCAAGGGATTAACCATGCTGGGTGACTCTTTGCACAGTTCAATGTGAGAAATCCAGAAGGGGGTGTTTTTACAATCTCATTGTGTCATTTCCTGTACTGGTATACCTTCTACCTTCAATAGTCAAGCCATTTCAGATGTTTACATGAAAAAATTGGCATAACATATGAATGAATTGATAACAGTTGATTTGTGATTCTTTGAAGTCCTGGCTTTTATTTCATACTGTCGGTTTCACAGTCTGAGCTTCCTGTCCTGTCAAATTGCATCTCTCCTCTGTGACCCCACCATAATGAACAGTTTATCAATGATGTTTTTATTATGACGTTCACAGCTTCACTGTGAACTCTGGCGAAGGAATACAAATACACTTACAACACAGCTTTGCCCAGTTCCTGGTAGGCCTAATGTACCAGTGGTGTGTACTATTCCTGACAACCCGAACTTGGGATGCTTTAATTTGTCGAGCTAAGGGCTGATCTATATGATGCTACAAATTTTGGTTAGTATCGTTCATTGTTCACTCCATTCAACACTCCATCGTATTCCTCTTACATATCAATATAAACGTAAATTGGTATTGTTGCCTAAACTTTAATACGTATTGTACCCCATTTATGTACTTTTCAATTGTGATAGTGTGGGGGGGAGGGGGGGTATCGTGTACTGTACATTCTTTCATCCAGTTTTACACATTATCTGAACGAAGTCAAATGTCATTTATTAGAATTTCCAGGTTGTTTGGTTATGCATTGCGTTGCATTTTCACATTGCTTATTTCAATATTTCAAGTTAGTACACAATTGATTTGAAAATTGTTGAATTTATTTTCGAAATAAATCGTGATATGATATGGTAATAATTGTTTTCCCCACAGGAGATCAGAGAGCCTACAAAGAAGATGAGCAAGACAGTTTGTGATGCCCGGAAGAATGAGCCAAACAACATCCTTGAGAAGTTAAAAAAGCAGCGACAAGGAAACCTTCCAGTGACACCTGTTTATGACGAGTCAGATGATGTAAGTAAAAATTCAACTATCATGACTATTCAGCTAAATCCCTAGGCTATTATCAAATAATTACTTATTTTGACCATTGAGAAGATTTCTCATTAATTGTCTCATCTATATTTACTGGTAAGATTTTAAATTTGAGTTTTTCCAAGTTTGCTAACCATTAAAATGCATATTAAATGACATTGACTTTTAATGGTTAACAAGCGATCACTTGTAAATAATCATTTAATGTAATTAATCTTAGTAAATAATAATTCAATGAGATTTGATCCTTTGTCAACATGATTCTGCAATTTACAACTATTAACATTCTGACTGAATATTATCAATCCAATTGTCATACACATTTTATATCTTTTATTTCATCCGAGAAAGATGACCATGGACCTAATGAGTGCATTGTTCATGAGGAATGAAATGGCCTCTCATACTTTGACAGGGATGAAACCCAATGCGACAAGAGAGGCAGAGGCTAAGCCTGCAATTGACCAAGAAAAGATCAAGCCATCCAAGGTAAACACTTTTCTTCATAAATATTCCAAACATCTGATAATTAATCCCAAGTTCAATGACCATGTTTTTGATAGCTTATAGTTTGAAATGTTGTGATTGAATATATTGATATTCAGTGGCTAACTGCAAATTATTTCATTCTCGTACAGACTACTGCCTGAAGAAATTCCCAAGTTCCGCGAAAGTCATTCGGGAAGCAATGAAGTCGAAACTCAATGGCGAGCAGAAATTGTACGGAAAACTGATGGAGAGATTATGATGCCCTCATATGTTCCTCCATTTATATCTTAAAAGTGCACATGTACATAATAAAGAAATATTTATCATATGTATTTGTTTGTTCTTCTTTCTATGCGTTAGTTATTTACCAGATTATCTTTAACATAGCTGTGCTACATCCAAAACAAGCAATGTTTACGCTAATACATTTTCTGATGTATTTACTATTTTACAGCACAGGGGCATTTTGTATTTCGTGGAGTTACTATAAAAGATGACCTATATCACTCATCCAAATATTCCAACAGAAACTTTATATCCTGTAGATTTCTAAGAATCCATTCCATAACTAAATTTTATAGGATCCTATTAAAAAATCCTACAAGATTTTTATCCTATTAAAAAATCCTATAGGATTTCAATCTTATAGGATTTTAATCTTATAGGATCCTGATTTCTAGGATCCTATTAAAAAATCCTATAGGATTTCAATCTTATAGGATTTCAATCTTATAGGATTTTAATCTTATAGGATCCTATTAAAAAATCTTATAGGATTTTGGGCCAAAATCTTATAGGATCCTATACGATTTTATCTTATAGGATCCTATAAGATTTTTTTGTAAGGGTGTATGCAAACAGGCTGAAACTGACCTCAATATCAGAAAATAAAAAGTCATGGCGGGTCAGCTTTTAATTTTATGTCGTCCCGGAGATAGAGAAGAAAGTTTGGTAGGGGAGGCCATAACGCTCCCCGCCCTCAGGCCTGGTAGGATTAGGCGAAACCGAAGTGACAATCCCGATTCATGGAAACCATTGCAATTGTCAGTTGTCCGAGCCATAAGCAAATATCAATGGTCGGATAGACATGAAAATCTTCCATTTGTAACTTACCTTGCACACACGTCTTGCCTCTTGCATTAAAGGGAAAATGGTGGTCGGACTTTGTCCACAATTCCCACCCACGACTGCGGCCCCAGCCTCTTCTAATTGCCGAAGTGCTTCGGCAAAGGGGACCCCGCACTCGGTCTCGAGAGTGATTT
>JAVTVY010033461.1:0-15409 GCA_036873755.1 Hanleya hanleyi
ACCAAATTTGAGAAAGATCCATGCAGTAGTGCCTGAGAAATCGCAATAACAAAATTTCATGGGGAAATCCAAGATGGTCACCTGGTAGCCATATTGGATTTTCGAATCGGGCCAAAAAAGGTATCTTGCACAACTGGACCACAAGGGGAACCTGTGTACCAAATTTGAGAAAGATCCATGCAGTACTTCCGGAGAAATCACGATTAACAAAGTTTCAAGGGGAAATCCAAAATGGCCGCCTGGTGGGCATGTTACATTTTCGAATCGGCCCAAAATAGGTATCTTGCACAACTAGACCCCAAGGGGAACCTGTGTACCAAATTTGAGAAAGATCCACGCAGTAGTTCCTGAGAAATCGCGATAACAAGGTTGCATGGGGAAATCCAAGATGGCCGCCTTGTGGCCATATTGGATTTTCGAATCGGACCAGAAAAGGTATCTTGCACAACTTGACCCCATGGGGAACCTGTGTACCAAATTTGAGAACGATCTATGCAGTAGTTCCTGAGAAATCGAGATAACAAGGTTTCATGGGGAAATCCAAGATGGCCGCCTTGTGGCCATATTGGATTTTCGAATCGGACCAGAAAACATATCTTGCACAACTAGACCCCAAGTGTACCAAATTTGAGAAAGATCCATGAAGTAGTTCCTGAGAAATCGCGATAACAAAAATTGTTTACGGACGGACGGACAACGGACGGACAACAGACGACGACGGACGGAAGACGGACGAAAAGCGATTTGAACAGCCCACCATCAAAAAGACCTGCAACATTAATTTTATAGGCTCATATTTCATCAATTCATTTGGAATATAGTCTAAATCCGCGGTTTTAAAGTTTTTAGAGTTATCTACTACTCTTTCAACGTCACCTACCCCGATATATTTATTCAGCTCATCCTCTGACACCATCACACTTTCTTTTCGCTCATATTCCTTCTCCCAGAACTCCAGTACCTTTCCCGTTTCGGTTATGATATTACCGGCACTGTCTACAACTTCTAATGGGATATTGTACTTCTGTTTTGGGCATAATTTCTTTATATGATCCCAGAAAGCTCGTGGATTTTCTGTGTTAACGGTTTCAATCTCATTCAAAAGTTGCCTATCGTAATTTCTTTTGGCTTGTCTAAGTTGTTTGTCAAACATCTGTTTTGCAGTACGATAATCGCCTTGTAATCGAACTGAAATATGGCGCCTCCCTTTATATTTAATCTAAACCTTTCGATAATTCATCATTCCATTATGGTTTTGTTTTTCTGTATCGTTTTCTTGATTTCTTACTGCTTTCATCTAATGGGTATAAATTTGTTTTCATTTCATCAATAATATTTTCTGTTAGCTCTTTATATTCATCATCGATTGCTAGTTGCGTTTATCTACATTGTTCTATGCTGTTAATAAACCGTATGACAGTCTGCCTCAGCGCAGGGGATGAAATAAAATGGACTAGCATATACCTAGTCTTGTAACGATATGGTTTAAATTTAATTCTGTTCAATATATGGATAAAGGTCGTACGATAGCAAAAAAATAGTCCACGACAGACTTTCCAGTAGACCTAATACAGGTAAAATTATTAAATTCCGGTGTTAATGGATCTGGGTCGTTAAATGGTTTAAGAACGAACTACATGTAGAATCTCTACCATATGAAGAGTTTTCTGGAGGAAGGTAAACACTATATATACAGCCAATTGGTAACCTGAAAACTTGTCTTTTAACTCAATATCAAGTATGCCATCATATGTACTGTCTGTATAATAACCTTAATAGCATAAGACTCAAACAAAGACGGTTTTACGAACATACCTACACCAACAAAACATTTTGGAGATTTAATCCGGTCAGTGTAAAGGACTAACTGGGATATCACAAATAGAAACCTCGACGTCGTGAAGATGCGTGCGTTAGGGCCCGCCCACTAGCTGATGACGCTTTCCTCTTTACGACATATCGTAAAGTGTTATTAGCGATTTTCAACATTTGAGCGTGATAGGAAGATAGTGACATGAGTTGGTGCTATTTACGTGTACTTGCGCTGCAGGAATGAGCCAGGTAATTTGTGTCGGGGGAGGGAAGTATATTTGACGTGTTTACAACCCGTTAAATGCCATAGTCATCATACATTTTTGTCATGTTTGGCCACGAAGAAAATGACGCTACTGATGTCTGTCGTAGTAAGGATGTGCAACTCAGTCGTGGCCACATACACTGAGTTGCATATATGTGGCTAGAGTGCAAGTAAGTGTTTGTGACTAAGAATATTGGTGGCATTCTAACGCGTTGAAACCATATGTTACGATAGTGGAGATTGGGGCGAGTGAATGTAATTTTCTGGTCTGTTTCCGACGTTGCTTATCTACCTCACTGAGACCTGGGAAATCAGTGCACTCCATGCCTCTGATGTCCTACAATCAGCAGGTTTGGGATAAAGCTATTTGGAGCTTTTTTAGATCCATCGGGCTTTTTTAGCTTGATCGAGCTTTAAAAATGTGACTTTTACTCGTACTGATCATGAGATGTCCAATTTCCGCGGCGAAGCGGGCGTTGACAGTTTCACCGTGCTGAGATAAACATGGGAGAAGTTCAAAACCGAAAGAATCTCCCTTGTTCACAATTGCGTTGTTGTTATATTTCATATCAAATTATTCTTATGATGCACAGCCAGCAACGTTTCCTCACCTCCTGTATTGCCATCAACACTTTATATCTCCTCATAAAACGTCCAACTTGAAGCCATCTTGGCGCCTCGCTTTCAATATGATCTGGCCAGCCCACGTGATCGGATATGCCGAAATATGGATTTTTGGGTTCTGCGTAGCAGAAGCCATTAAAGTCTATGTGTTGAATGGTCTCGGGTTATAAATGAGGCTCCCAAGGATGGTATGCGTCGATAACTTTGTCACAATTTGTGTCCCTGAGCGCCAAGAAATAGTTCGCTTTCACTCATTGAAAAGTAACCTTAGAGTTAATTTTGCCCTCATCATATATATGTAATAATGTTTTTATGTGAATGGAATCATTGTCTGAACTATTCATGCGTTTATCTTGTGAAATAGTAGATATTTTTGATATAAATTTAAAATGGCCAGGTTGAGGAGTATGGCAATGTACGGTGAGGTTCGCTGTGGTACTATATGATTGCAGGCCTTAAAATTTGAGGAGAACGATCGTTCAGTTCGCCTGGCGGTTACGCAAAACGAAAGACGCATATCCGATCATTCTTTCGCCTAAACTATGGCCCAAACTCTGTGTCATAATGACATAATTTTAATAAATTCCTGTTGTAACCTGAAAATCATTTCCGATCGAAGCGTTCTGGGCTGAACTGACTAGAGTTTCGATGTTGACTTCACACACAAGAGACCCTGTCGAGGGGACATAATTGTACGCGAAACCCATGTGCGTTTGATACACTCTCGGATACTTAGATAATATACAGCCCAGGTGTATATAGTGCTCTGTGAGATTATATGAATAGGGTAAAATCTCTCAACTTTCACTCACCTGACTGCAATGTGTGTTCTGGTCATGGGGCCCTAACAAAGACGCAATACCATGCGGCCCCGAACGTGTGTGATACGTAGAGCCGAAAACGAAAGTGAATGGTAGAGAAACTTTACGTTGTACAGTTTTCAGATTAAAACGTGTATATCGGAATTTAATTTGAGATAATATTTCAGAAATAGAGGTCACAATTCCAATGATAGAAGTCTGCCAGTCACACAAAATTTGACTCTTTACGCAACACGTGGTATTGACGAAAATTGGTCACCGGGTAATGAGTTTTTTTGGCCAGCGGCATTAGCAAGGTCACAGGAAGCTGCTGCGAGTGGCTAGATTAGGGCCGGCTATGGGAACGAGATTATTATTAGAAACAAAATCAAAATGTCGGCGTAGATAGCAACAGCAAATTCTATTGAATGAACTCCAAAACCAATGCCTGGCCACAACAAACTCATTTAGCATAACCTATCTGCGTAACGTATTTGCATATGCAGTTCAGAAATGGGGGAACAAACTACAGGTTTCCTATTTTCAGGTTAAGCAAACTTTTCAAATTTTAGGGCCTGTGATTGGTTAGTAAATTTATTCATTTGCCATTGCTATACCCATATGTATTATTTGACGGATGTAAATGCATAATTGTGACAGAAAAAAAATCTATGCATTTAGAAATTTTTATGTTCCCGGGTCATTTACCCGACAACTCGAGTGTAAAAAGAAAACGAAATAAATAAATGCCAAACTAACAGATACTCACCAAATTATAGTGGTGTATATTTGTCCCTTTCTTCATAAACATTCCATGAAAATATGCGATAAACTGATAGATTTCCCAGCCAGAATGAGATCAGATCATTCTTTTGAAACTGTTGATCGCACGTGGAACAAGCGGCTTGACTCAATCTACTCACTTTAGCTGCGAAAACTGACCTCTGGCTTAGTGGATTTATGGGAGCGGAAATGGAAACGTTTCCGTTTCCGTCCATCTGTCCGTCTGTCCGGTTCTCGTGTCCGGTCTATATCTGGGACAGTTTCCTATCTACAGTTCCAATTTTTGACGAGTGGATACCCTACAGGGAGACGATGTGTCGCGTACCAAGATGAAGGTCGAGGTCAGAGGTCAAAGGTCACAGGCCTAAAAAAAACAGGAAATCACTGAAATGTTCGTGTTCGGTCTATATCTGTGAACGTTTTCTATTCACAGTTGCAATTTTTTGTGAGTGGATCATACGCTAGGTGAAGACTGTGTCGCGTATAAAAATTGAGGCCGAGGTCAGAGGTCAAAGGTCACTGTTGCCTAAAATCACGAAATCACTGTTCGTTGACAGTTTTCTATCTACAGTTCTAATTTTTGGTGAGTGGATGCCCTAGGGGGGAACGATGTGTTGCATACTAAATGTAGGTCAAGGTCAGAGGTCAAAGGTCAATGTCACCCCAAAATCAGGAAATTACTAAAAATAACATTTCTCTGTGTCAGTAGATATATTAGGGGGACACGATGTGTCACATGTCAAAATGTAGGTCAAGGTCAAAGGTCAAGGTCACTGTGACCCCCAAAATCATGAAATTCATAAAAATCATGTATATGGCATTTGTCCTGTGGAGTTGCCTGCCGTGTTTGAAACAGCTACATTTAGTTAAACTGTTGTGAAATAAAAACCATACATTTACTAGTTTAATGGGGAGAGGGGTCCTTTATGACCTTCATACCTGTTTTAATATTAACTCAAAAACAGGTTTATTTCATCACTCTTCTCTTTCATGAAAATTTTTCTCGTGTGAGAGAAATCCATTTGCAGGAAAATTAATATTTTCTTGTGTTTGACTATTGTCGATTTCAGTGTGCGATATGTGAGCTCTCGGTTCTTGCTTCAAGGTCAACTAGTTACCAAGAGTTAAGCTCATCATTCAATATAAGATGCGATATATGTTACATTCTCAGAAGCACAAAATTCTAGACCTTTCTCTGGATTGCTAGCTACAAATCGAGGCTATTAAACAACCTTGAAATTCGGACCAATGTAATTCCAGATATACGGGCGTATGTTGAAGCCCCTTGGGCTCTTGTTGTGTTTTGTACTCCGTCCCAAATGGGATGCTCAGTACATAATAAGAATCTAATTATCATGCGCACAATTAATTTTCGGCGGACATTTGTGTACATCAGGCAGAACCCTCCAAAGCCTTAAGGCTCTAGTTAATTTTCCATCGGGTATGGTGGACCTGAATGCACATACAAGCCAAAATTTCAAATATGGAATAAAAAAATGAACTACTAATCACATCTAAAGAATGATTACTTGGTGGTGAAACTCGTTGAATAAAAGATATATTATTTTGTCATCAGAACCAATAGCAGTAGTTGTTCCTTTCCTGTCAAAACGCACACACCACGTTTACACGACATGAACAGGCACTTCAGGCATGCCACCAACTATTAAGTATGAAATCTGGGATTCCAGATGTACTGTCCCATGATTTGAACTGTACTAACCCACAGTATTTTATTTGCCCAAATAAAAGTTTGGTTTGTATGTACATGATGTGCATTCAGGTCCACCATACCCGATGGAAAATTAAAAATCCATATTTCGGCATATCCGATCACGTGGGCTGGCCAGATAATATTGAAAGCGAGGCGCCAAGATGGCTTCAAGTTGGACGTTTTATGAGGAGATATAAAGTGTTGATGGCAATACAGGAGGTGAGGAAACGTTGCTGGCTGTGCATCATAAGAATAATTTGATATGAAATATAACAACAACGCAATTGTGAACAAGGGAGATTCTTTCGGTTTTGAACTTCTCCCATGTTTATCTCAGCACGGTGAAACTGTCAACGCCCGCTTCGCCGCGGAAATTGGACATCTCATGATCAGTACGAGTAAAAGTCACATTTTTAAAGCTCGATCAAGCTAAAAAAGCCCGATGGATCTAAAAAAGCTCCAAATAGCTTTATCCCAAACCTGATCAGACGCATGTTACTTTGACCATTATACGGTACCTACAATCACGCACCTCTCACCTCTGTCTCGTTCATCAGCAAAGTCACGACGATCATCAATATATCGACGTATAATTCATCCATTTGCTGTGTCCCTGTATTCGTCACCATTCGGCATTTCACTAAGCATCACACGTGCATCCATGTCAATAATCCGCTGATGATCCAAGGTAAGTGCGGATACATGTAAATCCTGGGTTTTCTTTCAGCTTTGTTTTGGCTTTTGCGCGCAGTACTTGTTCTACACAACAAAACGCGATTTTCACCAGACCAGGGCGACCTACCATATGCGAACGTAGACGAGCAACTTGCGTTACCGAAATTTCCTTGTCAGGCTGTAATGCATCTATTAGCCGCTTCACTTTGATATTTAAATTTTCGTCCTCCTCTAGGTGAATGTTGGTTGCGATTACAGTGAAGTTAGGGTCATCTACAGACGGTTGCGTAACGCTTGTCTGGCTGGTGACGTTTACCTGTACCCTCTGGATGGACTCTTGTAATTGTGTGACCTGTCTCTGGATCGCACACAGTGACATTGTTGGAAAAACTATTAGTTCACCGCTGTCACTTTCTTCGCCTTGTAACGTTACCGTGGACTGAACCATATCATCGAATGTTTTCCACTTATTTTCCATGCCCTCTTTTCGGGATCTAAGAGAGGTTATTCCCAACGTAAATGACAACTTATGTACCTTTCATGCCATTGGAAATAAATGTTGGCAAAGACCTGATATCTCTAGTCTTATCTCAAGTCTCCATTTGTGATATGGTCACTGTAATTTCGTTTATAAAATCATTATAATTGCTTTGACCTAAGGTTGAAAAAATATATATACGCTATATTTTTCACGATTTTGGAGCATTTATTGTATTATATTTAATTAGAATATTTCATCCTACAAAGCCTCCAAAATCAACCAAAGTGCGTTAAATGAAGTCTTAAATGCAATTATTTTTCCGGTGTGTCTGTGGGGGGGATGCTTTGTCAAAGAGCAGTTTGCTTTAGTACAATGACACTGTATAATTGGGCAACATTGTTTACATTAGCAACAATATCATACTGCCTAGACAAATTCCAGGTAACAAGTCCCGTCCATTCTCCACTGCTTGCTATTCCGTCGAAGTCATAGTACCTCGCGCAGTAAGGTGTAAGGATTTTGCACCTCTTCAGTGCAAACCGTGATCCGCCGCAAGTGAGACACACCACATGCTATAGGACGTATTTCCGCTCACAAGATCCTCGTTGTTTTTCTTCCTTAGCAGGAGATAAAATTTATATCCATATGAAATAGATTCCTTCTATTCCACCATGAAGGCTTTCCTCTAATTTGAGGTGTTTCTCCTGTTTTTTTTTTAATTTATTTTTTCCTCGAGCTGATCTCCATGGTAACGGAAAGCATTCAACTGATATGCGCTATTTGGAGTTTCGGCTTGATATTGGGCTTTCAATAGGTAGCTATTTTTGTCCGTGTGTCAGGAGTAGGTTCGCTGAAAATGAATATGCATTTATACTCGTGACGTCATATCAGTTTCGTTTTGTTATATCAACGGGCATATGCGCCGACCTGGCACTGGGCTGGTCCTGTATCAGGGGCCATTCCCACAATTGCCTGGCCTATGGGATATTGAATGGTCGATGTCAACGTATAATTTTTTCAATAAATTGTTAAAATTAATTAAAAAAATATATATATATTCTTTCTAAATCGATTTTTTTTTCTATTTTCTTTTCTTGGTGTATTTCTCTTTCATCTTTGGCTCAATTAAAGTCATTCCCTATAATGTCGAGTTACTACAGGTTTTAATTATCAACAATACCCTGTTCTCTATGACATATATAGAATAAAAGAGAAGTTCGGAATAGAACCGCTCAACACGTTTGTTCAAAACATTCTCAAAAAAGAACGAAAGCCTATATTTTCCAAACGCCATCCGTTTATTACTTCTCAAGTCCACTTGAGAAGTAACAAGCAGCCAGAGGATGCTAGGTCCCCCGCCAAAATGGCAGCAATATTTATAAGCGCTGTAGGTTTCAGAAGATATTCATGAGGATGGCAACAGCTACTTCACAGGCGTAGGAAGCAGAGGGGTCTTTCCACCTTCCCAGGTTTTGAGATCAACTCCGAATGGCTGACTGAATGTTGATTGCTACTGTAATATATTTTCTTTACCATGTAGCATGAAAATTATGTAACCGAAATGCAACCCCAAGAGACAACTCATGGCATATTATCTACAAACTAAATTTGACAAGAATATGAAGGCATCCTCAACCTATTGCCCAGAAACCAAATTTAGACTTTGCCACAAGGAGTCACCACCTGTAGGCGCAAGCAGGCAAAACACAATCCCAAATGACCTCTCATGTCATGGTATCGGCATATGAACTTTGAGACTCTGAAGAGGGGTCCTCAAGTTATTGCCGGTACTAGATGCCCACCGGTGTTCATGTTATTTGGGGCGGGTCACATATGAATACAAAATTTGAGAATAATCTGATGAGCAGTTGCCAAATTATTGCCCGAAAACAAATTTTTCCACCAGGAGACGCCACCTGTAGGCAGAAGCGGGAAAAATACAATCCCAAGGAACATGGTATCGTGGGGACATCTGCATACCAAATTTGAGAAGAATCCGATGAGGGTCCTCAAGTTATTGCCCAGGAACCAAATTTAGATTTTGACACCAGGTGACGCCACCTCTAGGCGCAAGTCAGTGAAATGCATTATCAAGCGACATCTTATGTCACGGTACATTCATACAAAATTTGAGAAGAATCCGATGGTCAGTTCTCAAGTTATTACCCGGAAACGAATTTGTGATGTTGCCACCAGGTGACGCCACCTGTGAGTGCAAGTGAGCGAAAGGCAATCCCAAGCAACAGCTCCTGGCATGGTAAATGCATGCCAAAATGCATGCCAAATGTAGGATATTTCAAAGAAATTCGACCAAGTGTTTCTAAGTTATCACTTGCAGCTCTAGTGGCGCCACCTCCGGGTGGATTTTGCTGAAACGCATCACCAACGGTGTTTTGTCGCAGAAAATGCATTTACCAAATTTCGAAGAAATCCGACAAATTGTTCGAAAGTTATCGCTTCCGAAGGATTTGAACAAACATAAACGGACATGCATTAAAGATTGGAACAAGACCCAGTGGCGCCACCTACAGGCGGATCTTGCTGAAACGTAATACCAAGAGACGTCTTGTCGCAAAGAATGCAGATGCCAAATTTCGGAGGAATCCGACAAAGCATTTAGAAGTTATTGCTTACAAAGTATTTGCACGGACATGTCCGTGCATGCACGGACACATAGAAGCAAGACCCCAGTGGCGCCACCTACAGGCGGATCTTGCTGAAACGTAATACCAACAGACGTCTTGTCGCAAAGAATGCAGATGCCAAATTTCGGAGGAATCCGACAAAGCATTTAGAAGTTATTGCTTACGAAGTATTTGCACGGACATGTCCGTGCATGCACGAACACATAGAAGCAAGACCCAGTGGCGCCACCTACAGGCGGATCTTGCTGAAACGTAATACCAAGAGACGTCTTGTCGCAAAGAATGCAGATGCCAAATTTCGGAGGAATCCGACAAAGCATTTAGAAGTTATTGCTTACGAAGTATTTGCACGGACATGTCCGTGCATGCACGACACATAGAAGCAAGACCCCAGTGGCGCCACCTACAGGCGGATCTTGCTGAAACGTAATACCAAGAGACGTCTTGTCGCAAAGAATGCAGATGCCAAATTTCGGATGAATCCGACAAAGCATTTAGAAGTTATTGCTTACGAAGTATTTGCATTTGACATGTCCGTGCATGCATCGGACAATATTGTGAAGCAAGACCCCAGTGGCGCCACCTACAGGCGGATCTTGCTGAAACGTAATACCAAGAGACGTCTTGTCGCAAAGAATGCAGATGCCAAATTTCGGAGGAATCCGACAAAGCATTTAGAAGTTATTGCTTACGAAGTATTTGCACGGACATGTCCGTGCATGTACGGACACATAGAAGCAAGAACCATTTTAAAGTCGGCCGCGTTGCGGCGGGGGACAATAAACGGATGGCGTTTGGAAAGGTAGCTTCGGAATATATACGCTTTGAATATCTAAATCTTACCTTGAGGAAAGAAATTCATTCTTCGCGCCGAAAAACGGCTTCTCAAACTTTTAGCCAACTCTCCGGCCAAAAACACTTCCGCCAGAATTTTATGTGGTGGTTTCAATGTTTAGGCGTAGAATTTTGAATAAGACGTTTCCGGTTTCAATATTACACGTAAAATTCAGATGTTTGAATGACCCGACATAGAAATTGATTGTCATGAATCAAGACATTTCGTTGCAGTCATTACACATTAAATCTATATGTGTAGAAAAATGGGCTATGCGTGAAAGGCAGACGAATTTTGTTGCAAATGGCCAATAATTGGCCATTATTGCCATTATTCGCTCATTTTCTACGCGTAACTTTTTTCACCTGTTGTTAACCGCGTATGAAATAACGCAATTTGATTGGTCAATTGTGTCTTTCACGCATGATTTTTTTTGACGTGTAAATAAAAAGTGACGCGTAACAATTAGACGAATTATGACTGGAAAGGCCCCTCATAGTCCTGGAACATGCATACACGTATGCTCACTGATTACGATCGTCAATGGGCAGTTTATCACCATACTATAAGCCTAATCGAACGACAATTTTTGTGCCCCGGTGATTTCTGGACGGAAGAAATTCACAATATTACGATTCGTGGATGGACTTCATTTTAGTGGGTCAGTAGTATATAAAGCGTATTTGGAACAAACTTGACCTACTTAATGACGTCACATTGGGGAGGATTGGGGAGGAACTTGATCACGTGATCAAGGCATGTCCCAGATGGTGGTAGATGGGATGGGATGGGACAAAATGGCGGCTGATGTGGGTGTGGGTTCAAAATGGCGGCTGATGTGGGTGTGGGTTCAAAATGGCGGCTGATGTGGGTGTGGGTTCAAAATGGCGGCTGATGTGGGTGTGGGTTCAAAATGGCGGCTGATGTGGGTGTGGGTTCAAAATGGCGGCTGATGTGGGTGTGGGTTCAAAATGGCGGCTGATGTGGGTGTGGGTTCAAAATGGCGGCTGATGTGGGTGTGGGTTCAAAATGGCGGCTGATGTGTGTGTGTGGTCAAAATGGCGGCGCAAGGGAGCAAACGAGGCGGTGGGGAGGTCACGGGGAGAAAAAACCCTCACATTACCCTCAAAAAAACCTCTAAGCCATATAATAATAATAAACATAATCTATAGGTGTTGTACCATGTTAATAGCATCAGTCTAGCACCTGTACCACCCTAGGGTCGAGCGTTTACTGTCCCGTGTATCTCCGCAGAAAATCAACAAACAAAATGGCGGCTCCAGGATGGTGTGGGGATGCCCTTTCCACATCACGGCGTCGATCATAGCGCCATCTGCACACACTGACGCAAGGGAGACAACTCGTGTGGCCCAAGGATATGGAAATAGCCGTGTTGGAGCTAGGGGAGTTACTACTGGTCCAGTGGGATCGAGTGAGGTATCAAAGTGAAGCTTAGGTGAAGGGGCATCTGATGGGTTGGGTGTGGGATTGAAATATCGGCATTGTGCGCATGCGCGGTGGCCCAAGGGTATGGAAATAGCCGTGTTGGAGCTAGGGGAGTTACTACTGGTCCAGTGGGGTCGAGTGAGGTATCAATGTGAAGCTTATTGAAGGGGCATCTGACTGGACTAGTGGGTTTGAACTAGCGTCATTCTGCGCATGCGCGGTGGCCCAAGGGTATGGAAATAGCCGTGTTGGGAGCTAGCGAAGCCAATAATGGTCCAATGGGGTCGTATGAGGTATCAAAGTGAAGCTTATGTGAAGGGGCATCTGACTGGACTAGTGGGTTTGAACTAGCGTCATTCTGCGCATGCGCGGTGGCCCAAGGGTATGAAAATAGCCGTGTTGGAGCTAGGGGAGCTACTAATGGTCCAGTGGGGTCGAGTGAGGTATCAAAGTGAAGCTTATGTGAAGGGGCATCTGACTGGACTAGTGGGTTTGAAATAGCGTCATTCTGCGCATGCGCGGTGGCCCAAGGGTATGGAAATAGCCGTGTTGGAGCTAGCGAAGCCAATAATGGTCCAGTGGGGTCGAGTGAGGTATCAAAGTGAAGCATTCGTGAAGGGGCATCTGACTGGACTAGCGGCTTGGGCGTTGTCACCATTGTGCGCATGCGCAGTCTGGCCGTAGTATAGAAATAGACGTGTTGGGGTGTAGGTGGGCCCCTCATGGGCCGATGGGATCGAGTGAGGTATCCATGTGAAGCCTAGGTGAGGGAGTTACACTAGGGTGTCGTTTCCATTCTGTTGCGCAGGTCACGTGGGGGTTGTGACGTCACTTCCGGGTTTTTCACTAAAACTACCTCCAAACATAGAAGAGTTCCTAATGTTTCCTCTTAGACGTCCGTATGTTCAACCGCCGGAGTGTTTTCCCCCCGCGGCTCGCCCCGGCCCCCCAGCGCGAGCGCGCGCGCGAGTTCTCCGGAAGTGCGCGTCATCCCCGGCAGTGCGCGCGCGCGCGGGTCAAAAGGTCACCTCCAGGTCAGGCGGTCCAATGTCCAATGACACAATGTTGCGGCATCGCTATAGTCAGAGCTTGAGCACAAAAAAGGGGATTCTAGATGAACCTGGGAAAGATGGGCAGTTCCATTTGGACCAATCAGCGGTCGAGAAAAAAGAGCCAATCAGCGGTCGAGAAAAAAAACCAATCAGCGGTCGAACAATCAGCCAATCGAATTGGGGTACTCACGGTGTGCTTTCGCTGACGTCCGCTCCTACATCCGGGTTCTTGTACACCCGGGTAATGTTTTCTGGACATGGATGGGTTAGCTTTGGCTCCATTCTAGGCCACTGATTGGCTAATACGGTGTTCAAAGCCACTTTCATGCATTATGCTCAAATAACTTATAGTCATAATCTATACGTGTTGGACGAGTCTTCACTCACCGTAAACACGTACCTCAATGAAATGCCCGCTCCAAACCTAGACCAAAAACACGTACTTGGTCTGTAGGCTGATTTCATTGGCTCTCTATTTTTACTATAGTGCTCTTGCATTCTAACCTTGATGGGTTACCTAGAACTTATAGTCATCAACATAATGTATACGTGTTGGACGAGTCTTCACTCACCGTATACACGCACCTCAATGAAATGCCCGCTCCAAACCTGGACCAAAAACACGTACTTGGTCTGTAGGCTGATTTCATTGGCTCTCTATTTTTACTATAGTGCTCTTGCATTCTAACCTTGATGGGTTACATTTTGGCCCCATCCTACACCACTGATTTCAGTTTGACTGAATCTCCACATTGGGCATGGATGCATTAGGAATAAAACACACAAGACAGGGTTTTTTGGTGAGATCTCATTTTTTTATTCAGTGAACAACAACAACGTGACAACAACCACGTGAAAACTGAAGCCCAGAACAAGGGGCTTGTAATTAATTGAAGCCCAGAACAGGGGCTTGTACATTGAAGCCCAGAACAAGGGGCTTGTAAACTTAAGCCCAGAACAAGGGGCTTGTAATTAACTTAAGCCCAGAACGGGGCTTGTACATTGAAATGATGGGCGGCCCAGTCATAAACGAGTACATCGCGGTCCTCGGCCTTGGGGTACTCGTCAAACATCTGTACGATGGTAGATAAGGGTCTTCCCCGGCATCGATGATACAGGTAAAACAAGCAATATTGTCCGCACACGCTACTGGTCAGGCTTTGCAACGTTTGACTGTTCCAACACCACGTCTCTGTGCCTTGATCCATGAAGTCTGTTAAATCGGGATGGAGGGGTGGCAGGCCGTACGGGTCAAAGTATTCGCCCTGCTGTTCTGTCAAGTACACGGCCACCCAGTGTTCACCGGGCCGATCCATCGGGTCCGTGTTGAGAACGTAAGCAGCAGGATACATACGGTATAATGGAAACACATCTCGGGCGAACACCCTTGAAAGACCATACGTGTCTCTGGGTCATTCTCCAGCACGGTGGTTATCTGGTCTGTATCCATGTTAGGTGGAGAAGTCACACAGGACGTTGCGCGCCTTGTCCACTTGAATGATGTTGTCAAACTCGGCGTAGCGGATCACATTGACGGTTGTCGCCAGGGCTCGTGCAAAGTGGATTTCCAACCGTAAGTTGCCTTGCTTGGCCAGGGCCAGCTGATGGTCGTTCTCTAAGGTGGGGGTCAGATCGAAACAGAACAACGTGTATCCGTTCGCGTAGTCCTCCTGACTGATCATATTCCCTTCGTCCTGGTTGATTTGACCGGTGGCTGTAAACAGGCTCTGATAGGCTCGAATGAAATTCCTGCACCCAAAGTTCGGTGTTAAGGCCGTGGCTGGCACCTGTTGTCCATCCACATGCAGGGCCACAAAAATTGATGCCGAAATGTTGAAAGTCAAACGGATTCTCTGGGTAGGCTCCGCTGAAACTGGTATTTTCCACACAGGCCAGGATCAATCGCTTGGGTAGTTCCCCCAGGAACAGGTTTTCTTTGTTGGCGCCCATATTTCCAGCAGGCACAGAGAACACTTTGGTTTGTACACGTCCGATAGGGTACTGGGCTGGTTTTGTTTCCAAGGCTTTCATGTGTCCCAATTGAACGGCTGGATTCGGTTTCACTTTTCGGACATACAGCACTGCGTCTTGGATGACAATCCTATAGTCCGCTGCATGCCCCTCTACGTTAGTGGCCATCAAGGCGAAGGTCGGAGGCGCCCGTATCAGTCGGATTTTGATGGGGATCTTGTTCAAGAGGTACCGGTCTTGCATGAACATGTCTGCGTGCAGTCGACCCATCATATCCACCGAGGCACTGTTCGCGGTGAAAGCCTT